>MU866319.1:0-48653 GCA_033296915.1 Triangularia setosa | reverse complement strand
AAGATTCCTCATCAAGGATCTTGAGGCCACTGAAGATTATTAAAATGAATTGAACCTATGTTGTTCCAAGCCCTGAACTCCAGCCCTTGTCACATAACCTCACGGGATGTTTCAGTGCGGGAGTCCGGGTGCCAGTGCACCATTCGGCAAGAGATGAGTACGTGCAACTTGGCTTATTGCTTGGGCACAGAGGCGCACCAATGTCTTGCCATTTGGGACAGGGTGGTTTCGTGGGTAAACACTAGTCGCCATCGATGTAGGGACTAGACACGGGTCATATCTTGGTTGAGGTGTAACCGGCACATTCCGTTCCATTAAACAGCCACAAAATTGCCTGTGGAGGACGGGGACCCTTTGCTAGCTGTTGGTATCGCAGTGATTGATGGATCCAGAGTTCTAGTGACCACGACGGACGTCGTTTGAGTGACCTTCACAGTTTGAGTCACCATTTCTTCGCAACTGCTGTGGGAATGGCCTACCTTCACCGTTGTGACTATTATGGTTTGATTCATCGTTGCCGTCTTTTTGTGGAAAGGATTCTCGGGGTCATAGTGGTCTAGTGGCACGACGGTCGACGAATTCGCCGACGCGGTTGGGCCGTAGTAGAATCCCGTGCAAAGGGAACTGCATCCTGGAGATCCTGGAATGCAGGTGATGTTGGCTGGGCCTGTCTGAAAGGTAATGGGCTCGCTAAAGGCACCAGATCCGGCTGTAGCTGCCGCTTGCCACGCATGTGCCGGAAGTGTATTGGTCACAGCCGGCACCGAAAGGTGTCAGGTCCACGGACCGGGTAACTTGGAACATTGTCTCTAAGACCAGGAATGTCTGGAAACCGGTGGGTGGCGGGCCGATTATAACAAAGGGACCTGGAATTGAAAAGTGTAGCTGTACCCAGGAAGATCGATGTGAAGGCGGGGGAAAGGGATGCACGTCTTTCATAGTTAAGTTTGTTAGTGCCTACAAAGTCAACTGTGGAAACTGGGATACGGCTTACCCAGAAAATATTAAAACCGTCTCAATGAGTCATGCTACTGTCGTCATCGTCGTTAGGCTTGTCCTCTTGCATCTCAATGTAGATCCCTATAGGAAACTCGCTGTATGTGGCAAGACCATCCCCACTACCTGTCCAATGTGCGCAATCAAAGTCGAAGCTTATTGTAGTTGGGGTGACCAACCGCAAGGTTGCGGTAGGTATGCGGACCCAAGGGATAGTTGTAAACCCGGCACCATCGGGACAAGAACCGGCCAGTCGAACATAGACGTCTTGTTCTGGTATATATATCCAATCCTTCCATGGCCGTGGAGTCGTCATCAGTGTTTAGTTTGGCATATCAATCACCAGTGTCGGTAGCACAAGTGTCCAATCATTGGCGGTCGTAAAGCTGAGTGGCGGCGGAGGGACCGGGGGAAAAGAGAACTGGGTGATGAATGTGAGGACACTGACTGAGGGCACTGCACCAGATGGCTGTGACATCGTGAGTGTATATACGGACGTATTACTAGATGCCTCAGGCGTGTCGGTGAAGGCCATTGTGTAGGTTAGGGCCGCCGTACTAAGTGAGAAGTCCTAGGCACCCGTGCAAGTGACTGTGTGGATAGTCGAGGTCGAAGCTACAACTCCTATGGTAGTGTTCGTATCATCGCTGGCAAATGTAATCTGTGGCCATGGCGGAAGGGTGAGCGTGCCTGTTGTCACGACGCCGTCGGGTGTGGTGAGGACTATGGGAGTTGGCGTGAGGTCGATGCTGGGCGTGACCCACAACGGAGCACCCTCGCTCTCTTGACTAGTGTAACTGTAGTTGGCCACAGGAATTACAGTTGAGACAATTGAGGCAAAAGGAATTGTCAAAGTGGTTCTTGTGGCGCTGAAGGTTCCATTTTGCGATTGCCCGACCTCGACCTCGGTCGTGTATGGGTGAAGATAGATCGTCGTAGGGGTAGCAAGAGGGTGGGCGGCATAACAAAGATGCAAGGTGGTGGCGTGCACTGAACTGTGTGGTTCTCGTACACTTCAGGGCCAACATACACAATGTTGGCAATATATTCAGGCTCGCTGCCCTCTGAAAACCACACATTGATTTCGCCTGTGAAACTGTGCTGGTCGTTGTGGGTGAGCTCGATACTACTGTCGTCGCTACTGCCGGTGGCAATTTCAACCACGGCCTTGGTAAAGATGTTGTAAACAGAGATGTCCTTGGATCCGCAGATTTCCATGATACGGTCCTGACAGCTCTCGGAGCTGGTGCATATCTGAGAAAAGTTGTTAAAGAACGAGTACAAGTCCGCACTGCGTACCATGATGGATTCCGAACTCAGGATACGTAAGCCCTATGCCATCTTGCAAGTGTCGGTTTTGCAGTCAGGCCAGTTGGGATCTTCAGGCAGGGTACCCAAAGCCTTGTCCATGGGAGAAGGGGCAACTGGTCGTGGCTGGAAATAGGGGGACTCGGTCTGGATATGGCCCAGATAGACATTCTTCGCCCCAAGAAGCTGATATTGGTAGAACATTGAATGTTCGCTGCCTGAGCCGTAAAGCTACACAGGTCTCTGTGAGATGATCAAAATACCGCGCCAGACCGAGATTTGTGGCTTATTCGAGTTCATTTCCTCGGCAGACTCATGTCAATGTCGTGGCCGGCAACCCAGACCCAGAAATTCTCAAAGTATCCGCTCGCACCCTTGGCGGTATGTAATAGAGCTTGGGGTAGGCTGTGCGTTCAAGCTCCGTTCCCGTGGCACTGCCTATTCTGATGCGAGTCCCAAAGAGCAGCAGCCTGTTTGCTGTCATGAAGGCTCCTTTCCATCATGGTCGCGCCGGTTGTGGCCGCCTTGGTTGTGAAAAGCATGTCTGCAATTTCCATGGTGCCCACGTCCCCTGGCTCTCCGACACGTACCATCACACCTTGGGGTTAGCCATATCAGAAAAGTAGCTGCCAGTGGCTTGAATCTGTGACCAGTTGGACACTTGAATCTGGGGTCCAGTGGGGAATGTGACAGTTTTTTTGAACCGAGTACATACCGGCCGGAAAGTAGGTAACCTGTTTGGCAGCGAGGGCCTTCTTCAGAAACGCGGTGATTGCATCCGTGTTTTCCCCTGTTCCATTGTTGAAGCAACCCTTATCTGTAGCAACGAGGAAGGACGAGGCGGTCAGGTTCTCTTACTGGGGTCTCAGACGCGTGAAGAGTTTGCCTGTGCTGTCAAGCAAGGCCCCAGGCCGGGGGCGGTCACCAATTGACTCGCCCATGGAAGACCCGCCCTGGTTGCGAATGTACTCCCACAGGGTGAATTCCTTGGTGCCAACCCTGCCCTCAATTATGGGATCATTTGTGCCGCTGAGGACCGTGATGGTGCCGACATTTGTGAAGGCCGTTTTGTCAAGGACAACATTAGCAGTACGCAGTGCAGTGAGGAGTCGGTTGGCACATTCTTGATGACAGAGTCAATGATCGACACGGTGTCGATGTCCTGGTTTTTCAGACCACCGATCCCGCTGATGTTGAGGCCGATGCTGCCGCCATTGATTTTAATCTTGTGCCAATTGAAGCCGAATCCCACACCATGTCCACGACGGTGGAACAGTTGCGGAACTGCAGTGAGGTGGCTGTGTACTGCTGAGAGCCAACAGGCCAACGAATCGCACCGCCCTCGAAGACAAGATCCGAAGCAATCCCACCAGAGCCATTCTCGGGGAAGATGCCAACATGGGTAGGAGACTTCCCCCACAGGTCCTCAGATATCGGCATGCAAAACAGGAGATTCTGCAATGTACAAGCCTGGCTAACTTGCCAGTGAATCCCCATTAGTACCAGAGGCTGTCCATTTTCATCGGTGACGGCTGGCATTGAGGAGAGGTCAAAAACTAAATTGCGAATCTGTTGGAAGAACTGGTTTTGAGAGATGTACCGGTTAATGCCTGATCCAGAAATATAACGGTTGACATCCATCAGGGCAATTCCGGTAAAGGTGTCACATCCTTTGATAATGGGTCGGTCGTTTGGGTCGCCACAAACTATAGTACTAGATGATGGGGGTGCAGATCTTGTATGTTTCAGGCGGGAAGTAAATCAGCGCCCCGCGAAAGGTGCTGCTTCCACAATCTTCGCCGCAACGGTTCTCGAAAATAATGACCACATTGATAGCTTCCTCGGTATTATTAGTCCCAGTGTTGTCGGCTCCATAGTCCAAGACGTTTCTGTAAAAGACGTAGTCGTCTTGAGTAATGGGAGCCTGTGGTTGAACGGTGTCAGCATCTTCTTCATTCCGTCAAGTTAAATAGCAGATATGATTTACCTTTCCATGGGATCCTAGAGAGGGAAGCCAGAAGGCGCTGTTGTCGTCGTTGTTCGCCAAAGTGTTACCAACGGCAGCCTTCTTCTCAGCCAACTTCTTCATGGAGCCCTCAAAGCTGCCAGTCTGCGACCAGACAGCGCCATTGTATCTGCCTGCAACACTTGTTAGCACTGTCACAGGCCAACCTGTGTCCTCTGTGGTGGGTCCACTATTCTGGTGTCCCTACATTAGCCAGTATATTGCCAGACCACTCTTGTGGATAGCTTAGTTCCTTCGCGCCACTTTGATAGATTATACCGTACCATAACAAGCACTAAAGTTCGTTCATAATCTTCAGCCGAGGGCTGGCATCAATACTTGTCTTTACTGGGGGCAACACCTCGCGTATTGCCCACGTTATCCATCACGCAAGACGGCGACTTCGGAGGGTCTGCTGGAAATCATCTGGATAGCTCTGAAATTGAAAGCCATGCGTCACAGGTTTTTAGTCGCTCTGGGATGTGCCGGCGCAGGCCCGGATCTGATGAACAGCACCACAAACAAACTAGAAGTCTCCTCATTGGCTTTATCTAGTTGTCTGGTGTCTTTCTGAGTAGAGTATGATGATAGAGATGATAGCAAAAGTTGATTCTGCTGATACAGGTGCGGAATTCAAGAGGATGATGGGAAATCGAAGTGTAGAAGGTGAAGGGGGCGGCAGCACTTTATAGTCGTATCTGGGACCGGTCGGGGTGCCTGACCAGTCTGCAACTCTTGTTGAGCGGTTTCCTTGCCCATGTCAGATATTGGATTGTCATAATTCACTCCGACGGTGGAAGTACTGGAAGTGTTGGAAAAAGGACCCAATCTGGAGTTAGTTGCTCCTGTAGATGGGACGATCCATTTTTTTCCCGCCGAGAGCTATCTTTGATTGATTGGTAGAGTGGTTTTCAAGTGAATACTGTGGACTAGGTACTGACAACACTCTTGCTGATGGCAGAGGTGCTCCGGCCCAGAAAGATGCTCCAGGCTAAAGCTACGGTGTTGAAGAGATAGAAAAGGAGTGTCAGTGCATGAAAAGGACACGAGAAGTTTGCTCCCAGCTAGCTTTGCAGTGTTGCCCCCCGCTGTGAGAGCCAGGGAGTGGCGTGTGATGATGTGAAGCTCACTTGCCGCCGCGCTCTTTCCGACTTCGACATGCCTGGGGGGAACAAGAGACCGAACTACCTACTGTCTTAATCAGTGTCCGCACAATCATGGCTACAAGGGCAATCCTCAATAAAAGAAAAGACCATCTGGCGTTTTGTGAATCCCAAACTTTTCGCCCCTTGGCCGATGAACATGAGAGATCTACTCCGTATTCGCGCGACTATAGAAAATGGAAGTTTCCAAGGCTATTTCCCATCATACAGATCCATTTTTTGGCTTTTGGTCACGGACTGGCAAGCCTGCCCCATCCAAAAAGACCCCTTCTTCAACTACTTGCACCAGCCCTCACTTTGATCAAGTCTGCCGCCTAACGTGCTTGTCAGCTTGTACAATTCAGTGTTAAAAAATCAAGGTCGTCACTCACCTTCTCCGCGATCGCGTACACCGTCATGCTTGTGGTCGCGGCTACGATCGTGGGCATAATCGACGCATCCACCACGCTCAGCCCCCTCACCCCATAAACCAACAAGTCATCCCCAACCACTCCGCCCCACTCCCTCGGCATTTTGGCCGCCGTCCCAACTGGATGATAAACACTGGGGATGGTGTTTGCCCTCACCCAACTCGCAAGCGCCTCGTCTGACTCGTACCCGGGCCCTGGCACGACCTCGGTGGCGTTGTACCCCGACAGCTCACCGCCCGTCAAGAATCTCCTCAGAAACTTGACCTCCTCCACAGCAACATCAACATCGATTGGATTCGAGGCGGCTCTGTAGTCCACAATGGGCTCAACTTCAACGTCGCTACCGGTAGCGGGGTCAATCAAGACGGTGCCGCGACTGACAGGGTGGATAACAATGGGCACAAAAGAAGGATCCCCTGAAAAGGTTGCGCGGAGAAAGGAGAAACCCTTGGCTCGCATTTCACGAGCGTATATCTGCTGCTGCTTGTGATACCCCCTGATTATGGTTTTGTGGGTGCCCTTGGGCAGATAGGCGGCCGGGTCTTGGGACTCATACCGGGATGCAATTCGGTTGAAAGAGCTTGGGGAGATTACTGGCAGCCCGATGGACAATCCGAGGGAGGTCCGGCCCAGCCCATCGTTAACCACGGAGATGTTCAGGTGCAGTGGGATCGGTGGTGATGTTGACCCTACGTTCGGCAGATTGTAAGCTTTCTTGGTCCATGATTCAGCAACCATGGATGAACCTACAGCTAAAAGATACCGCGGGTATGAAGGTATGATCCTGAAAGTTGTACCCTACTCCAGGCAGATCAACCTTGACAGGTATCCCAGCACGCCTTAGAAGATCAGCAGGTCCAATCCCACTCAACTGTAGGATCTGAGGAGTGTGAATGGCGCCGGCGGCTAGGATGACTTCCTTTCTGGCGCGGATGACTGTTTTCTTGTCTCGTTCACCTCGTGGATAAACTTGCACACCTGCGGCTCTATTACGGTCAAAGATGATCTTGTTCACACGCGTTGCGGTTAGAAGATCGTAGTTGGCACGATTGAGGCCATCCCAATGGCCCGTACGGGAGTAGGATCTTTCTCCTGTGTATGGATTTGTTGACGTCTGGTAGTACTGTAGGCCAGGCTGCCCACTGCCGGCATCTGGTGAGACGTTGATCCCAGGCACCTTTTTGGCTGCTTCATAGAAGGGATCTGTCAAGACAGGCAGGGTGAGTTGGATATCAGGCGAAATATGGATAAGTAATTCACTGAAGGGTGCTCACAGATTTTGGGACTTATCACATTGCCAAAGGTGGCAAAGATAGTGTGGTTGGTGCTGAAGTTGCGACCCCAATATTGAGCGTCGTGTCTGAGGCCAAAGGCTGCTGTCTCGGGCTTTGGAGGTGTGAGCTGGATGGCCTTTTTAAAGTACCTCAGCATACCAACCCAGTTCCAGCTGTCTCTGAGGCTACCGTCACCAAGCTCTTTCCAGATATCGTAGTCTTTTGCGGTCCCTCGCTGGAAAACCATTCCGTTCACAGCAGAGCTTCCGCCGACGACACAGCCAACCACGACAGGAAACGTCTTGTTGTTGAGGCCGGAAATTGGCGCTGAAGTGATGTTGTAGAGGGTTCCTGGCCTCTGACCTTCCGGCTCTGTGGTAGATTAGCACTAGACCCAAGTACAGTCTAAGGCAACTATACCTACCCAAATAGCCATACTCGATTACCAGAACACTGTCTGTATTTCGAGTTAACATTGAAGCTATCCTAAGATGACATGGGTATGAGGAGTTAATGTGCCATACACTTTCCGCTCTCGCTGAGACGATCTCCAACAGTTAAGCCCGCTGTTCCACCTCCAACAATGACATAGTCGTATGTGTTTTTGATTGCTTGAATAGGAGATATAAAAAGTCCTACAAGACAGGTGAGTGTGATGCACCAATGTATCATGATGGCTAGATGCAGATGAAGTTACTCTCTGTGCTGACCCAGGGTGCTCAAGTAAAGAGAGGACGCCTCTGCGTATCTTTATCATGGTCGCTCCCCGTTAGTTCTCCTCCGATTCCCGCTTTACATCATGGAAACTAGCTGCAATATCAGCAATATCAGATCTTACTTGCATGATATTGGTATCAACGCGTGTGCAAAAAGAGCACGTCTGTGTTACATCAACATGTGCCTTGGCATGCCCATTGGCCACTTCGCACTACACAAGACACGCTAGAGAAGCTGGCTGCTCGCAACCAGGCTTGTACCAATAGAATGTTTATTACCGCTTGGAAAAGAAAGCGTGGGACGGGAAGGGTGTAACCTTGCAGGTAAGAACTTTTGTTCTTGGTTCAATTGCAAGCACTGTCCTTTGAGGCTTGGCGATGGCTCAGGAGATGGAAACACCTCCAAATCCAGGGCAACAGACTATGATCATTTCAAGACTTGATTGGCTGGTTAAAGCCCAGGTGGATAGAATCACTCGTCGCCCTCCCCGGACTCCAAACTCCCCATCAACCCCACCACTCCTCTCCTTGACCCTCCATCCGCTCCCAGTAGTCATCCTCCGCCTCGTCATCCGCCCACATGATGCCCTTTGCAGCATCAAAAGCGTATCCCGTCTCGCTCTCCATGTCGGCATCATCGTCCGTCTCACGACAACTTTCACTCGCTTGATTGGTATTTCCATAAGAGCCATCGTACTCCTTTGGATCATCCAGCTCAAATTCATCTCCTTCCGGTGTGCTCAGAACCAAACAAGGCCCCTCACATGGCGGGTGCTGATCTGGGTCGTCCCAACGCCACCAGTCGCATCTCGGGAGGGCACCGTGGGCGTACAAGTCTGCCTCGCGAACCTGGCAAAGGCTGTAAAGATCCATGCGGCCGTCTGGGTCAATGTAGCTGTGTGTGGCCCACGGCGTGAACTCGAGGCCGGTCCAAGTGGTGTAGTGCATGCTGTAGCTGTCGGAATCACTTTGGCCGTCATAGTCGTTTTCGGAATCATCGTTGGGAAATCCGTCGCCGGCCTGGATGATATCTGGCGTGCAGCTCACATTGGGTGTCAACTGCAGCCAGGCGAATCGTGACAAGATTGGGAAATCCAGCGCAAAACAATTTTTGAAGAGATGGGGAAAATATCAGGATCACTGTCAGGAGAACTCAGCCCGCATTGCAGTTTTGTTCAGGAACCGGGACATTTCGGGCTGGTCTGCGGACCCCGACTTGGTGGTAGTTGGAAAACTCGCCGAAGCAAAGCTTAACTGCTGATGAGGCTTCGGAGTTTCCGGGCCGCTCCAGGCGTCCTATCGGTTTAAGCTTCTGCCCGAACTCTCAGAAAGCCGCGGGAAAGTTTCAGTATATCTCTTCAATTGCCATTATCTATGCTCTTTGTTCGTATCCCCAACCTGTTAGCTAAACCACTCAGCTCTGAGGTTGTTTAAATCCCGTTATTAATGCCCCGTTTTCTCTCGTTCAAGGCAAGTCAAACCTTGAATGTTGCAGTATGCTCTTCCATAACAACCACAAGTGTAACGCTCTATCCCCCTCGTAGATATGTGAGTCGTTCCCAAGCGACCCCCGACGCTCATAAATGGCCCCGGAACTGAAGCTTCCATAACTGTGGGAAAACGTACATTCCATCCCGTTTATCCCCCAATATTCTTTTGTTGGACATTGGTAACTGGCGACTGTTAAAGACCCGGAAGCTGGGGGTTGCTACTCCCAATATTCGTCGCCGGCCCATATGATACTGGCTGAGGCGTTGAATGAGTAACTGCTGAATGTGGTTCTAGCTCCCACAGACGTAGATGGGACGTCGGTGATGACTTTTGTGAGACACTCCTCACTCGTTGTCTGACTGGTGCGGCCGTTGTCGAACTGCTGTGCTTGAGATTGGCGAAAGGTTGCTTGTTCTGTAGCTCTGAGTTCATCCAGAAGTTGGTCATTATTGGTGTACGTGCCATTCAACTCCAAGCGATCGTCGATGTAGTAGTAATCGCCCTCAACAACCGTCAAGACGAGAAGCGGTAACTGGGAACCTTCGGGCCGAGGCAGCGGGTAGTTGTAGTCAGGATGTCAGCCCCAGTTGCAGCAAGGGAACATTCCCGGTACCATTGGGTAGACGTTCAAGTGAAATTCGTAATCGATCAAACAAGTCCGCGCCCAGGGGCTATACTCCGAGTCTTTGTGGCTCCCTGTTGACGTGTCGTAATCGTCCTGATCTTCATCCTCCGAGTCATATTGATAGCCTTCTTGATTGTGGCAATCGGCGTTGTAGGCGTTCCCAGAGCCCTGTTTAGACAGGGTGAAGGTGCTATTAACAAAGTTCGGACTTGTTGGGCCAGTGGTCTTGAGGCTGCAGAGGCTTGCTATCGCACTCGAAGTGAAACTCCAGCTCCGGCTTCTCTGAAATGTCATAAAACGGAAAAGCGATGTTTAAAGGAACGGCTGCATGGCACTCTGCGAAAACAGTGAAGCTTGAAGCCGCGCTGCCCTTGGGAAGATCCAGAAGTTCCGTCATACTCTTGGGAGAAAAGGCTAATTTGGCGACTTGATCAAATTTAGTTAGGAGCGAAGAATGGAAAATACTGTAGGCCCAGTCCAGAAATAAACTCACTTTGTCGCTTGGCTTGATTTCCATTGGAAAGGTGTGCTCAGCATCCCAACCTTGAGCTTTTCTTAAGACGCTGAGAGGATGTCTTGAATGCGAGATGGTTGGAAGGACGGCGACTGAAATTCACTGGCTTTCACGTTTCTGCATAATATTGCCCTTGACAGTCACTGAGAAGACTTTTGCTGCCAGCAGAGCTGTCTGTTAAACAGGACTTGCGGCATTAGTTCGAACAAAAGGAAGATATGTAGAGGTCAACCGTAGCTGACACCCGGACCAGGTGCTGGACTGACGTCTTGTGCATGTTAGTAGAAGCTTCGCCTTTGCTCAAGAGCATTCAGAACGCTGCCCGACAGGAACGGGTGACGGAAAAGATGCCCATCGTGAGATAAGTGCTGATGGGACACAAGAACTAGAAGATCGGCAATCAGTAGTGTCCCAAAATACCCGGTGCAGCATGCGCCGAAAGGCCCATCGAGGCCTCAAGCAGACGATTCACGAGCTGAGGGAGAGACTTACAATTGGCTAAGTATATCTATAGCTTTCGTGACCTTGAAGGGCGCCGAAGTGTGGCTCTGTGTTCAGATACCGTGCAAGATGTTGAGAGTCTTGCTGAAAGTAAAGTCACTTTGCTGAGATAGGCGTGAGAAGTTGAACAGCTTTGATGATTTCCGGTTTCCGGTGGAAGAAGTCGAAGGTGAGATTTGAGAAGTAACAAGATGTAGAACTGAGAGGTCTGCTCAACGATACAAATGATCCATCTCAGTGAGAGAATGCTATGTTGATGTTTGGTAAGATTGGTTTGGCAACATTTAAGACTTCTAAAAGAATTCCCAGCTCAATGCAAGGTTTTCCAGGACGGCAAGGAAAGGAAACAATAGTTCTCAGCTTATTATACCCGGTCAAGGCAGGTCTGCGCACGCCTGCAAATTCGCAGGTTCATCAATTTTGCACAGGCCGTCAAGTTGCTCTAGCAACACGCAAGAATACGCCCAGAACACGTAGGGAGAAAGTTGCGGGGTTGGAAATGAAGTTATCACAACAGCGGGGGCAACCGACTTTGAGTCACGGTCGTGATGTTAAAATGGCCTATCATTGGAGAGAGCCATGGTGGAAAAGCCCGTTGACAAATTATAAACCGCGGTGTTTACAATATCTTGGAGGCGACATAAAGAATTTCTAGAGTCCCAATTCTTCAATGCTTGGCGTAACTATCTGGCTGTTGAGTGGTTGTTGACTGAGCAAATGTTGCGGAACGAGGCTATCTACACCTGCGCCTCTTTCCTATTCCGGTCTCAAGTGGGCCCTGCGCTATAAGGCTGAAACAGGTCCGAGACAGAACCCTTGACGCTGGACCCCACCTCTGCAGACCCACTGTCGTTCTGTTTCGGCTGGCGGGGAGCCGCGGCAGGCAATTCAAAATTTTTCTTATCGCATCACATTCCCTAAAATCACCTGTCGCTGTCACCACCGCAGCCGCCGAGTCCGGATCATGATCACCGGGCCGACGCCAACATGAACTCCAATCAGCCTGACCCCGTCATGGGCGTCGCCAATCCTAACATGTCTTTCTTCCGAAAACACACCCCCTTCCGGTCCCTGTCTGGCAACAGGGCGCCGTTAAACTCTATCGCCGTTACTCCTTTCCTCCAGACTCTGTTTACCATTCCCACTGTTGTCTCGCCTTCGCCCCAAACAGCTGGCCTAGATCTTGACGGCGAGGACAAGATCGACTCGATTTCCCCTGCAGCAATCTCTCCCGAAACTCCTGCTTCGTCTGCTCCTAGCGTCACGGCCGATGCTGCTGACGACGAGAGAAAGATTAGCGACACTGACGCCGCCGAATCGAATGCCCCTCCTATTCAGGACCACGCCGAAGAATTGGTTCTCGACAGTGCTTGGATCGATGAGAGTTTGAATGCGCCTGTTTCTCCCAACTCAATTCTTGCTCTGCCGAACAGATTGACTGGTGTTGACCCGGTAGTGGTGGAAGATGCTGTTCCCCTCCAAGAATGCGATATTGCGCCTATTGCCGCCATTGCTTCCCCTGCCCCTGCTTCGAATACTCTGGAATTGCCTTTTGTCGACCCAACATGGATGGATATTGGTCTTCTCGCACCGGTCACCCCTACCGCTCTTCTTGCGCTCCCCGATAAGGTCCCGGGCTCTGAAATCAATATCCTCGAAGAGACTCCTGTCGCCCCTGTCGAGATCCAAGCAGAACGCGCCGCCGATGCAGTGGAACATGATACCGAGGCTTC
The DNA here is from genome assembly GCA_033296915.1 of Triangularia setosa. Classification (NCBI taxonomy): domain Eukaryota; kingdom Fungi; phylum Ascomycota; class Sordariomycetes; order Sordariales; family Podosporaceae; genus Triangularia; species Triangularia setosa. The sequence goes on along the minus strand of MU866319.1, from coordinate 35,917 downwards.
TGCCTCTGCTGCTGCTGTCCCCGTTGACGCTCCCGGTCCCGAACAGCCCACAACATCCCCTGAGCAAACCACAACCGAGACTCCCCTGGCCCCGGCTATCCTGATTCCTGACAGCGCTTGGATAGACGAATTTCTCAATGCACCGGTAACACCCTACGCTCTCCTGTCTCTGCCTGAAAAGAACATCACCGCCGCCAGTTCCTCTGCGCTGGATCCACCGCCATCCCTACTCATTGAGGCAGTCCAGACCCCCGCCACTTCCACTCAAACGATGCCAATCAGCGATGCTTGGACGGACGCGTCTTTCGATGCCCCGGTAACTCCTTTAGTGCTGCTGGCACTACCTGAAAAGAATTGTACTTCCACCGCTTCCCTTGTGTCTGAACCACCGCTGATCGCCTCTATCATTATAGAGGAAACCCAGACTTCGTCCCCGTTGGCCCAGACGACGCCAGTGGATAATGAAGACAGAGGTTGCGAGTTGACGAGCGAGCCCTCGGCATCCACAATCGTCACCGAGTTCAGCCCTCCCACTGATCTGCCCAGTTCCAAGCTGGGCGCTTTCGAGGACAAGGCATGGGAGGACGACTTTGTTGCCTCTGGCAACCCTCTTGATCCGGCCTACGACAGCTTGTTGCACGACGTCACCTTTCTTGTGCCCGTGGACACAAAATCAGAACAAGAGGAGCTCCGGAAGCTGACTGGAAAAACGAGATGGGAGGCGAGAAGATTAGCTTATGCGGCTCAGGGACTGAGATTGAAGGACACATTTGCGTAAGACGGAATTCCTGCTGTTTTGCAGCAAAACCCGTTCGTCGAGTTCCCGTGTTGAGCAAGGGCAATGAAGGCACCACAACCAGTGGTGGTCAACATGGAGGGGTAGCAAGAAATGAGTGATGATATATACTTAGCAATGATTCAAGACATGGGTGTATGACCTTAGCGAAACAAAAGAAAAGACAGCATCAGCATTGGTCTACACTACTTGAATGTCATGTTGGCATTGTACATATTCCATGGCTTCGGCGTTTGGTACGGGGGTATTGGTTGGCTTATTTGTTATTGATAGAGACTCAGCGCAATTGAAGTAATCTGCTCTTTTTCAACATGTCTTGAGCTGTATATGGGAATGTTATAGATAAAACACAGGTACTGTTGGAAATGTTGGTTATGCCTCAACATATGGCTAGTGGGTTAAGGATGATCCATGGCCCTCTAACTTCTGTTGACAGGCCTTAAAACAAAGTTGGCAGGTCTTAAATGATAGCCCATGGCCTTTGAAAGTCAGTCAGCAGGCCTCAAAAGACAGTCGGTGGATGTTCGATGGAGCTTGTTGGAGCTCATTACTATCCTTTTAGACCCAGTGATTGCCGTTCAAAGTTAAAACATGCACCAGGCCTCCTCTATCAATGATGTCTGGCAGTTCATTTCATCTAGTGTCGCCTCGGTTGTAATGACGACATTACGTAAGTAAACATCGATTCAGGGGTTTTAGGGGATGTAGAGCACACCTGGTCACGACACTGTCTAGCTTCGGGGAGGGATCCAAATCATGGAAGTTCATCATATGCCAGGAAGGTGTCTGAGTCTACTGGAGAAGCATATCCCCGGCAAACATCTTCTCAGCCTGAGAAACAGGGCAGGGCATTTATAGCAGGGCAGACTGCTGGCGAGAGCAAGGTCGCTCTTTTCCAAAGCCATGACGCAGTGCAAAAAGTCAGAATAGCTGCCGAGGTGGCCGGCGCATACTGTGCCGAATTTTGTCCCCACAATTGTGAAGTAAATAAGGCCCCGAGACTCTGTCCCTATTGTCCTTGGCGGATCACCGTTCTGCCCTATTTTTCATCTGCTTTCCTGTCCTTACTTTGCGGTATATTCTTCCCAGCATCTTGTACCACGGCATCCTCTAGCCCATCTCCCCCCCACAACTCTTCTTTCAGATCCATCCCATCGCCTTCATCTACAAGCCTTGTTGTCTTGTGTTCCCGTTGGTAACCGCAAGTTAAAAGTCGCCCTGGTCGGCCAGCTCTCTGGACCACAGAGAGTCGCAAAACGTGCCAGAATCCGGATCGCGTCGAGGATAGCACAGGCTCCAACCACATCTGGCGGATTAGCGACACTCTTCACCTTCCCTGATCACCAAAAACCTGCGTCTTCTTCTCATCTATTTGCGACATCGCGGACTGGAATCCGACTCGTCTTTTTCGACCACAGCACGGTTTAGACCGATCAGAGTCTTCATCAGTCGTCCCATTATCTATCTGTAAGTATGCCTCGATTCAGATGGTTTACGGGCCGCCTGATAGTGAACATGACTCATTAACGAACAAAAGGATCATCATTCTGTCTCATCGCGTTAGCATGACCACTCCCTGCACAATGGAGTGCGAAGGCGCTGCCTCTTCCACCTTCTCATGCAATGACCTCTGCCGTTCTCTTGGGGGTGAGAGTGACTGGACTGTCCCAATAATGCCGAAATGGGCTCAGAGCCCAGCCAGAACTAGCTCAGACGATATCAACAGGCGCATTGAGACTATGAGCAGCACCATCCACGACCAATATCGCAACTATGAAAAAGACGCTGCGGTTGAGTTCACCATTGCTAGGTTGCGAAGGGCCACTCAGCAGTTGTCTCCGCCAAGATTCGGCGCCGAGCACAAGTTCCAGAATACGCCTAAGCTCAACAGAAAGCCCATTACCGTCAGCAACTCTATCCCCCGAGCCGTCAGCACTATTCCTTCCAGTTCGATTTGGCTGGCCTCCAAGGAGATCACTCTTGACTCTACGACGCAAGGGTGCGATAAACTGCCATTTGATCCCCAACTTTCAGGAACCTAGGAGTCTCTCGTAAAGTATGTGGTACCCATGGCACATGTGTGGCGCAAGTTTGGCAAGGTTGTCGAGGGGGTCGAGTACACTGTCCGACGTAACGGGAAGGTCTTTTGGTACTACCAGAATGAGGCCGTTTTCGATGCTCTCGCACAGCACGAGTTTCGGCTTTTTGAAACAGAATACCCAGCTGAGCATTGGCCATACCATAGCGATTATTATCTGACGCAGATGTTTGGCCCGGAAGCCAGAGCGGATACCCTCTACCTCATGCCAATCTACGAGGCTCCCTGGGATATATCGGACGAGAAGCGTGCCATTTTCTGGGCTGAGTGGACCAGGTATTACCACAGGATGGCCATGAACGATGAGATACGACAGGCAGCAAACGAAATGGCGTATCGTGAGGGCAGTTTGCTTTGGGGGCCTCAATGGCAAAGCGGTTTCGCTCCCGCTGACCAGCATGAGCATAACGAGGACCAGAGTAGCCACGCTCATGTTCAAGATCAAGATATCGTTGACCTCGAAGCTGGAGCGCAACAAATCATGACGCTGCTCCATATCACTCCGGAATTGTCTCCGTCCAAGTCCCAGCAGACTGCCAAACTTGTAGACCAGATCGCCAGCCCAACGCCTCAGAAGTATGCCAGGGAGACCATCAAGACGCCCTCACCTCCCCTCGGCTGCCTCAAGGCCAGGGCCGACAGTAACTCTTCCGGTACTGGCAGCGTGAAGTCAATCAGGTCCGCAGATGAAGTCTTTCTCCTGGAGCTTACACACCGCGGCGGTCGCAACAGCACCGGTGATCAACAGGAAGAAATCATCAGTGACCAACAAAGCGATGAGCATCAAGTAAGCTCTGAGAAGTGTGTTACCGAGTCTCAGGAGCCAGAAAGTGTCGAGCTCGAGAAGAATGGCCTCCTGTCACCAGAAAGAGTTCACCGTTCCCGTAGCCAAGCTCGAGAAAATAGCCACTCGGAGACACAGGGTCAAGAGTCGCTCGAGAAGGAACAACATGAAAGCTCAGAAGCCGGCGTGAAAGGCATCAAAGTCAAAGACAGTCATCTTGACGTCAATGCTCAACCCCTTGTCATAGGAGAGACGATTCAGACCGAACATGCGCAACCAGTCAAAACCACCATTGATGCGGGGAATATAGACGGTTTCAGCTTACAAGGCCCGTTGAAGGAGAAAGACCGCCGATTTTGAGTTTCTCCGTGAACTAGGAGGGATCATCTCACAAAGACTCCGCCATCGAGAAAGCGCCACAGGAGAGTGGCATTCTCATGCCTTCAATAGGAACCCACCCAATCGAAGTGGAGACCCGATAGTTATGAGCTAGTCTGGTAGATTCAAATTCCTTTTCGGGGTTTCTGACTGAGTGCCTACGTAGGGACTGCCTTAGCAGTAGCCCTGTGTCGCTAATCATCTATTGCGCAGCCATTTCGCGGGCTTGCCACGCGAGGAATATCCTCAGCGTCGACCCAAACAGTTATTGTCATCGGTTTTTACGGCAGCCCGACGAGTTAAGAAAGCGGAAAAGAATGGATCAGGTATCCCGAAGGATCGTTGCTTGGAAAGAGAGGGTAGGTGAGGATACAAAGTTTTGGCCGGTGTGGGACTCGTTCGAGGAAGCAGCTCTGGGAGGACCACGGGGAGGGTAAGATAGGCCAACTGGAGGAGTCTCTTCGAGATTGCGGCTGGAACTTTTGGTCGGAGATATAGCGCGTGAGCGCCAATACGGCTTGCACCGGCACGGCTTGCTTGTCTTCCACCGGATGTCGTCGGGAAGAGTGGAGCTTTTCTTGCCTGATCTGGAAGGTCTCTGTCGGGGCTAGTGGAGTACAATGCTGGGGCCCATCCCGGAGCAAACGGTGAACTGCCGGTCAAAGACCCACTTTTAGGGTGTCGTACTCTGATGAACAGTTAGTCGAGAAATATGAGACAGTTATTGTGTCTGGTTACCCATTAAGTGAACCAGACCAGCTTGAACATCTGCCGAATGCTACCCCTCATATGCAACTCCGGTCATATATCAGGCAGCGGGGGGACTGCAACACATCAAGTGGGGGAACAAGAGTTCATACTCTGGCGCCAGAGATAGAGCTCGTGAGGGCCCTGTTTGTCGAGACTCTATTCGTATTTTGTGAGCTCAAAGAACCCTAAAATATCTAACAATCTTCACTATCTCAACTTTGTCGTAGGCCAACAATTAAACGAGCGACTTCCAGATGGACCTCCTCACCTCTCCTCCAGCCGTAACCGCCATTTCCATCCTCGGGGCTCTCTACCTCGACGCCAAACTTCACCTCCGCAAAGACCTCCGCTGGATTCTCGGACGCAAACGCATCCGCTCCGCCTTTGAAAAGGCCGTCAAACAGGACCGCGTGTCGCCCTACTGGTTCATCGTTGACAATGCTGCCCGCGATCCTTCCCGCGAAGCCATCTGGGCGCGTAACCCTTGGACATCAGCCGCAGAAAGCTACACATGGCAAGAAGTTCTTGAAAGATCCAACCAATATGGACATTTCTTTCTCAGCCAAGGCATTAAAAAGGGGGGTTTGGTAGCATTCTTCATGCTCAACTCTGCGGATTTCGTCTTCGCCTGGATTGGTCTCTGGAGTATTGGGGCAGCGCCAGCAATGATAAACTACCATTTGACAGGCCAGGCGTTGGTGCACTGCCTCAGGATATCAGGGGCGGAGATTGTGCTGATGGATGGTGATGAAGCTGCTGTTAGAAGGATGGAGGATGTGAAAAGCGATGTGCCTCACCTCAAGTATTTGATATTGAGAGATGCCAAGCCCGGTTTGGAGGGCTTCAGCTCAGACGCCCCACAAGAAGAGTTGAGAAAGGGGGTCCAAGGCGGTGATCCAATGGCATTGTTCTATACCAGTGGAACGACAGGGATGCCAAAAGGCTGCATGCTGCCGATGGTAGCAGCCTTTGCGCACGGCTATGGCAGTGTATCTGGGACGAATCCCGTTCAGAAGCAGAATGAGAGATATTGTCAGTGCCTTCGTGATTTGTACAAATAGCATGGGCTGACCATATATAGATGTCTGTATGCCATACTACCACGGAACTGGAGGCATCAACGCCATGGCTCGTATGCTTTTGCTTTGTCCTTCCCCGAAACGGTACTTGCTAACAAGGTGTAGAGCTCATGGCAAACAACACCCTCCTCATCGCCCCGAAATTTTCAGTGTCCTCTTTCTGGACAGACATTGCCCAGTCCCGCGCGACATGGTTCGTCTACGTAGGCGAGACGTTGCGTTACCTCTTGTCTGCGCCTCCCTCGCCCCTTGACCGCACCCACTTGGTCCACTCCATTTACGGCAATGGCCTCCGACCTGACATCTGGAATCAGTTCAAATCCCGCTTTGGCGTTGACCAAGTGTTTGAGTTCTTTAACAGCACGGAGGGCATGCTATCACTTGATAACCCATCCTGCAACGATTACACTGCGTGCGCGGTTGGACACCACGGTTGGCTTCAGAGACGCAAATACCACGATTACTATGTCCCGGTTGCCGTTGACCCCGAAACCGGAGAGCTCATGAGGGACAAGAAGGGATGGGCAATACGGACCCCTTACGAGGTTGGGGGTGAGATATTGGTCAGGGTCCCTTTTGAAAGGACATTTCCGGGATATTGGAAGAACCCCGAAGCCACAGAGGCGAAGTTTGTAAAGGATGTTTTCCGAAAAGGTGACTGCTTTTATCGAACGGGCGATGCGTTGACACGAGACAAGGAAGGAAGATGGTTCTTCTTAGATAGGCTAGGGGATACGTTTCGGTGGAAGGGCGAAAACGTCTCTACGGCAGAGGTTTCTGAAGTGCTGGGACAGTACCCTGGGGTGCTGGATGCCAACGTGTATGGTGTCGAGCTACCAGGCCATGATGGGAAGGCAGGGACAGCGGCTATATATGTCGATCCAGCTATTAAAAAGGGATTCAACCATCAAGAACTCTTGAGGTATTTTCTGCTTACTTTGAGAAAGGATATCATCTTCTAACAATGATAGACACGCGCGCACTCACTTACCAAAGTATGCGGTCCCGCTCTTCATCCGACATGTGGAAGCGCCATCGGCGACACACAACAACAAGCAGAACAAGGCTCCGCTAAAGAAGGAAGGTGTTCATCCAGATAGAGTGGCGCCCGGAGACAAAGTGTTTTGGATTGAGCGCCAAGGCAAGGGGGCAACTTATGTCCCTTTTATGCGCCAGGACTGGGAAGACTTGCATGCTGGGAAGGCGAAACTGTAGCTTCGGAAACCTCCAAGATGGGAAGTTTGGGGAATAAGGGCGGGCCAAATGCATTGTGTTTTTGCGCACAGACATGGAGGTCTTCGTCGATCTGTGACCGAGTTAGCGGTATACTGAAGAAAGTCCGACGCATGACAAGATTCGCAATGCGTTATGCGTTTAACGCGCGACCATTGAAACGTGCTCGCGTCCTGTGGCTGGATTCTCCAGGTTCCAAAACCGGTCTCCTTTAGTCCTGTGTAACGGCCGCGGCGAGTTTCCTTTGTGGCCCAGCAGCAGGATGGGTCGTATCGGTCTCAGGAACAGGATAATCGGACATCGGCTGGACGATTGAGAAACCAACAACAGAGAATGGAATTCTAGGGTGTGAGGTATCTGCGAGTGAGAAGAGCCGCGACAAAACATGGTGGAAATGCGGGTACATTTGTCAGTTATTGATACTGAAAATGAAAGTTCCTTCAAAGAGCCCAGGAAACTGTGGGTTACCTGCCAAACACGCCAAGACGTTGTGTCCAGTCTCCGCTGGGCGGCCCCACTGATCAGCCAACCCCACAGAAACAGGGGTTCTGTCGCTTGCTCAAGCTTTTGCTCCCCAGGGTCTCGGGTTTCACCAACTGCATTCTCGCTCACAACCTCTCATCTACGACCGCATTTTGGCCACAGGCTTCAGCTTCAGGGTGCACACACATACCATCGGCTTCTGGTTGTCTCGGCGGCCGCTTGTCATCATATTCCTCTTTTCGGCCGGCAGTTCAGAGCCCTCCCGCTGAGTGGAGACCTGCACTCCCCTGTCGGAGTCCAGAATGCCGTCGCCCTCTGGGTGATCAGCTTGGTGCGGCCAACGATGAGACGATGAGACGACAGCCCAAAGACTTCAATCGACGTACCCGGCCAAGAATCAGACGAGAAACCCGCTCACAAACTCCGCTCTCTGTTTGGTCGGGGGCTCTACACGCCCGCCTGTCTGTCAGATAGTTTCCAATTGCAGTATCCAAAGAACAATTTGTTCCACGTTCCAAACATCCCGCCGACAGGGGTTGCGTGACCCCTGCTTGCGCCCCGCGTTAGTGGTGATGCTGCGTCACCACCATGGCCACTAACACCCAAGAACCTGAGACGACAACTGCATCGGACTGGAAAGACTTTCTGATCGCCTGGCTGGACCTGTCACGACTCGGAACGCCACCGACAGTATGGAGAACTTTGGACCATGAGACCGTCGCTTGGAGCACCCCCCCTGAGTTCAGCCCTATTCTAAAGCCTGTGTTCCACCGGCAGACGCCATCCTGAGCAACATGTATATAAGGAAAGTGGGTTCTTCCGGTTCAGACAGATTATCCAACTCATCTCGCCATCCCTCGACGGTAGTCAATCTTTTTACATCTTCTTCTTCAAGAACCGGACCCGGTGTCCCCTTTGCATTCTCTTCTCTACTACACTACACTCCAACAGTCGCCAGTCGACACTTTAATACCACCCGTCTTTCCTTAATATCCAACTTTTGCACTTTCTGTCTCTTCACTTCACTACTCCATTACCGCCACCATGGTCCAGTTTACCAAGATCGTCAGCGCTTTGGCTTGTAAGTCCTCCTACCCTTCAACCTGTGCGGTTTTCGTCCAGTCTAACACGGTAAACAGTGACCATTGCTGCCGTCCACGCTGCTCCCGACCTGTCTCAGCGCCAGGTCCTCCCTGATCCCTCTGGTGAGAAGAACGTTGGCAACGGAGCTGGTGGTCAGTTCATTGGTGGGCAGTGTAACGGCGCTGCCGACTGTGCCTCTGGCTGCTGTGCTACTCTCCCCAGGGGCGGCGAGACCATCGGTGTCTGCTCCGGTGTCGGTGCCCAGACACAGGCCGGCAAGCAAGGCTGCGGTTTCGAGGGTGGTAGCGCCGGTGGTAGCGCCGGAGGCAACGGCGGTAACACTGGCGGCAACACTGGAGGCAACACTGGCGGCAACACTGGAGGCAACACTGGAGGCAATACCGGCGGAAACACTGGCGGCGGCAGCGGTGGTGCTGTGGGCGGCACTATCCAGCCCAGCACTCTTGTCCCTGACCCGGCTGGCGCTGGCAATGTCGGCAACGGCGCCGGCCGCCAGTTCATCACCGGCGAGTGCCTCAGCGACGCTGACTGCGCTTCCGGCTGCTGTGCTCTCGTCAACGACGGTGTGCGTCCCGCCTTTGGCAGCTGCTCCGGTGTCGGTGCCAACACCCAGAACGGCAAGCAAGGCTGCGGCTTCCCCCAGGGCGGTGGTCAGCTCTAAGTGCATGCTTTTCTCGGCACTTTTTTAACACACACTCTGTCGCCACTCTTTTTTTGATGATTCAAGCTACCAAGGTTTCTCTCGTTTAGCGTGGTGTTTGGGCTATGACATATTGGACACTCTTTTTCTGCCTGTCTTTCACTCTTTTATGGTCACGACACTTTTGGCGCACTCTCGCTTTATTCACTGAATATCTGCATGGGATTGGTTGGCGTATACACATAGCCTGGTTTGGATCTTGCATATTTTGTCCTGTCTTGGACGGATGGGCGTGGATATCTGGAAGATATTATGGAGTTGGATTGGTCAGTGGTAATCGTTCTTAATAGATGACGTTTTGGATACAGTCACATTGCACAAGACTTGCGTGGCACTACCTGTCGTGAGTTAATTGTCTCAATACAACGCTTCAAAGAATCTTCTGAGATACAGCCCTGCTGGTCAGGTACGGCTCCTTCTGTGAAATCCGTGGATCATCGAGGAGTTCACAGGTCGCGTTTCCAGCTCTGTTTTACCCAGTTGTAAAGTCTTACTCTCGTAGCCATCAAAGTACGACCTCCGGATCTCTTCCTCAAGAGATAGAAAGTGCTCTACTGACGAATCTGAAAAATGTTAGCTGCGGACTAACACCTTCGCGATGGAAGTATCAAGATCATACATGAAAAATCGGCTGACTATTGGGAAGATCTTGTAAAATGCCGCTGGCAAGTGCATCATGAATCCACTTCTCAGGGACGCCATCAACGACTATTCGAAACTACAGAATCAAGTCCGAGTCGTCAAATTCTGCCTCAAAAGGGGTACGTCCAGTGACGAGCTCGTAAGTCTTGCGGTCAGGAAATTAGTAGCCGCCGGTTGATGATCACCTCCTCATCATTTTGCTCACCGTGGCACCAGGATTCCAAATATCAACTGCATCACTGAGAACATGTAGGAAGACGAGCTCAGGGGGGGGTGAAGGAACATTGGTGTAGATATCTGCGTAGGGGCCTCGGCGGAGAAGAAAGCTACATCTTTCGCATCAGTTCAAGTGCGGGAAAGGGCAGAGGACGAAAGCGAGAACGCACATTCACCAAAGTCGATAAGCTTGATTTCGCGAAGGTGGGAGTATATTTCGGGACTGAACTTGGCCCGGTTTACAAGATATTCCAGCATACTCCGTTCAAGAGGCCCCCCATCCTTCCTCGCAATCTCGCCTACTTGTGGACGGCCCAGGATGGTCTCCAGGGATACCCCTTCTAAATCGGGCGGAATAGAACATTTCCCATGTGTATGTCTGCTACGAATTAGCACATTAAAAATGTGAGATAGCGAAGAACAATCTAGTTTACCTCCGTGTATCACGCCGACCGAGTGCAGATAGTCAACGGTCAGATGCAGCTGTCTGGAGATGAACCGAGCAAGATTCCCTTCCGACCGGTCGTTTGGGCACCGATCGGTGACAGATGGTGTCGTGACCTAACAGATCTAGAACGGCACAGAGGTGTCGGCCATTTGGTCCCTGGACATGGAACAACTCGAGAAAATGAGAGACATGCTTATGCCCAGGATGGTCAGGGTCACCTCACTTTTTGAGAGCTTGGAGAACGCTGAGCTCGCGGCTAGTTTGGTCTGTCTTGTTGGCGGTGACGACTTTGATGGTCACATTCCGCTGTTCCCTATCTTGTCGGTCAGCACGTCCACGGGTCAAGTGGTGGAAGCGCTGGCAAAGCCATCCACGTACAAATTGTCCCGCGTAAGCCACACGATTGAGAAGGCCCCAAGGCCAAGCTTGTGCACAATTTCGTATCGGCCGTTGTGAAGCGTGTCGTGTAAGTGAATGGGATTATACCCTCCGGGGGCGGCCAGGTACCACAAAACGAACCGATCAGAGCGTATCCAACACATCGTTGATCCTTCCTGTCACTCTCTGGTGCATCTCCTCGCCATGATAGTCAAACAAGCTGGACGGCGCAATAGAGCGGTACCCCCCTCTATCCCTCGCCAATACGTGCATCATCTTTCTCATCTCATCGCAGTGTCTGAGCTGCATCCAACGGGTAACTGTTTCTCCTTCTGGCCCCTCCTGCGCAGCATATTCGAGAATTAGAGCCGCCAGACCAGCAGCGATTGGGGTTGCCACGGACGTACCGCTGGCCACCCGCAACATGTCGTCCCGCTCTGTGTAAAGGTTTTGAGGCCATGCCGCGGCCACGCCTTCTCCCAGTATGGCAAGACTGCAGTCCGGGATAGGTGGCGGGTTTCGTGGCGATGGGTTACCACTTCCATCACTAGAGTGGACACAGATTACCTGCCGCAGATTTGCAGGGAAGGAAATCGGCGACCTGGGGTTTACACCCGAATTTGATGCCGCCGCAAACAGAATGACATTCTGAGAAAAGGCGTGTCTTATGGCGGATGTAATTTCGGAACTTGCTGTCCTGTATCCAAACGACATCGATATGATGTCGACCCCTTGACCAACCGCCCACCTGATAGCCTGTGAGTTACTGTATATTAGTGTCTGTTTTAATGTGAGCTAAATTGTCGAGCATTTTAAATCGCTTACCCTAGCAATAGCACTGGAGTTTCGCTCGAACTCCTCTGATAGCCCATCTTCTATGACCCTGGCAATGAATAGCTTGCTGTTTGGCGCAACCTTCAGGACAAGGCCTGCGGCGTGTGTCCCGTGGCCGTTGGTATCTTGATCACCGGCCTGTCTCGGTATGAATGACTTTGCAACAATACGCCCTGAAGAGATGGCTTCACGGAAGCAAGGATGCTTCCAATCAATTCCGGTATCAACAATGGCGATCTTTGATAGCCTGACTATCGGCCTGCTGTTGACGACGCGATGACTATCCAATTCCAGGTCTTTAAACCATTGCTTTGCGGACTCACTAAGAGTGGATTTCGGGTTAGTAGACAGGTAAACGGTGTGCAATATCGAAAAATAATTCACCCTCACCGCTTGGGGTACCAACTACGAAAAGAATTGCATACCTTTCTTCGCCGTCCATTTTGAATAGCTGTGTTCTCTGCCGATCAGGGGCAGTGCTGTTACCTTGAACACAGACCCTTTTAATGATTGACAGAACTCTGGTAGCTGGGGTCGTCTCGTGATGTAAACTTCTGCAACGCATTGAATGGAGCATTCAGATATGAGACTTCCTCGTTCGGGAGTCCCATGAGATACGTCATAACAGACTCCTCAGATAGTTCACGACTCCCAGCGAATTTGACATGCTGCGTTGGACAAAATGTGTAAATTTGGAAGCGGTCACTGATTGGTGCGAAGCCCTCAATCATACGCTGAAGCTCATGATCCTGTGGTATCAGCTCTGAATTGGGAAATCCCATTGTGAAAGATATCGTCTTTGAAAGAGCTCGAAACGTGGCGCTGTTAAGAATCGACATCCCTCGGTGTGGCACTGCAAAGAGCAAAAGTGCTTGTGTGTTGGTGAGAATTCTTGTATGTGACTTCGTTTGGTACGATGATAGGAGCATGAGAGCCTGTCATAGGATATCTGGTTAGACTGTAGGCTAACGGTGACGCGGACGGTCGCAGAGGTAGCGAAGCTACGCTGCAGGACTTTAAGTTTTCACGAGAATATATGTAATGGGATAGTATTATCTGGCTACTCGGACCATTTGCTACCCTGGGAAAAACACAATGGTATCCTAGCCTATCTACCCAAGACATCACACAAAACCGCCCAAGCGCCAAAACTCCAAGCTGGCCACCGAGACACAAGAAGTATTTTGTCTGTAATACCCCATAGTCCGTGTTCCTTCTCCAAACACGACAGTTACAAACTCAGAGCCGATCAGAGGAGAAGGCCAACCAGGCCACCAACAAGACCCAGCCCAACTCCAGCTGTAATGACAGCGCCGGCCGCACTCTGGCTAGAGCTTGTGATGCTCCCGGCCGTAGTGGAAACTGGGGTCCCAGAAACCTCGGTGACGGTGGAGCTGGGCTCCTGCTGCTTGCCCTCCTTGGTTGTGCGACCAGAAGCAGAAGTGGACGAAGCGCTAGACGCCAGCGAGGAAGAGACTGACACGAGGGACGACGGAGTGGGGGTGATGGTGCCGATCACGGCGGTGGTGGTCTGAAGGATGCCGCCCGAGGTCGTGTAGATGACCTCGACGCCCTCGACGGTCTTGGCCAAGGCACTAACCGCTGTCGTGGTGACAACAGGGCCGGCTAGCTCAGCTAGTCAAGATATAGGTCAGCCATCCTTCTTCAATGATCGCGGAGCATCTAAATATAGCATACCCCTGCCGCAAATAACATTGCCCTCCGAGATTACCCTCTCAGCTTGCTGAGCGTTTTTGCAGGCTTGGACCGCACAGTCACGGATACCGAAGCCAAAGTCGGGCTTGGAGCACAGGCAGGAAATGTCGTTGGGCTGTCCGCAGCCGAGACTGGCGTGGAGTGACACCATGTTGGTGATACAGAGCTGATGAAAATGTTAGCATCATCATGATCGACCGAAGGGTGAAGAGCATCACGGACCGCGCAACTTGGAAGGCCAGTGCCGGGATGCTGCTGGGTTGAGGCGAAGCCGGCCAAGGCGGCAATGGCCAAAGTAGAAGCTGTCGTTGTCTTCATCGTTTCTGTTGTGATGGGTAATGACTTGGAGTAGGTATGCGATGATCAAAGATACAACGGATTGTCGTTTTTTGATGAACAGCTAGTTTCTTAATGGTTGAAGTTGACGGGTGGTGCGACAGAAGTTTTCCAAAATATGGAGCAGACACCCGAGGGTTTTTTGCCCTGTACTGAAACCTTGAGCAAGCCTCAAAGACCAAGAAGCCTTGGTACGAAGCACACAAAGTTGAGGAAGAAATGATAAGAGTTGCCACGAATTTGCTCAATCCTGGAATCTTCCAACACATAGAAACAACAAACAAAATGCCGGCCTTTCCAAAAAAAAAAAAAAAAAAAGCAAGAGTTCTATAAGTGTCGCATCAAGATCATACATAGATATCATGATAAACAAGACGTATTCTGCGTGATCGTTCGTAAATGTCCGATATAAGCTCCTCACAAAGCAAGCCACAGCCCGCCAGCGAGAACACCTCCGGCCACAGCCCACGAGCTTGTGACCCTTCTTCCTCCTGCGCCAGCCGTAATCCTCTGTACCAACTTATTCCCGAGCGGCTGGATACTTCTCTCAAAAGTGTCGTAATCCTTGGCAGCCCAATCTGCCCCATCCTTTCCAGGCACCGCGTCAATCCCCGTGAAAGCCACGTACAACAAATCCATTCCGTCATAGCCGTTGTCACCTGTCATGTTCTTCCCCCAGCACGCGGTAGCAAGTGCTATGCTGACCTCGCCAACCATGGGCTTGTCACCATCGTCGCCGTTCGTGTCGCCCCAGATGCCATACACCATCTTGTTGCCCGGACAAACGACAGCCATGACGGATAATGGCTTTACGCCATAGTCTGTTGGGTCAAAGGTCTTCCAGCCTGGTTTGCTGCCACTGTTCCCGAAGACAACGTAAGGGTGGATGTAGGTGTTCAGGTCGGATATCCCGACCCCGTAGGACTGGACGATGTCCTGAAAAGCCGTCGCGTCCTGATAGTCCGGACTCCTTCCTAGGGAGCACCTCCCGTCGTCTTGACTACCGCCTTGCACACCGTCGCAGTCGATATCCATGTTGGAAAGCGTTCCATTGACCCCGGATAGGTATATTATGGAGGGTCGGTGGGGGTCGTTGGCGCAGTATGAGGTGGCTTGGCAGCATGCGTTAGCACAATGCCGAGGGCAACATCAGATAGAGAATGTACGTGCTGTTTGTCCCATTGTCAATGTTGTAAAAGCCCCCAGCCAAGCTATGCGGGCATGGTGCGGCCCGTTCCCTCAGCTCTTGGTAAAAGTCGTTTACGTTCTGTGGAACGGCATTGAGGAGGAAGAGGCTGTCACAGAGCGTTGGAGTGGCTGCGTGAAACAATAAAAGTGCGGCGTGTATCCATTTCCCAAGTCGAAGAGTGGGAGCTCGTGTTGGAGTCGTTGTGGGCATGATCGCAATGTCCACTCCAGCGTCTGGTCACGTCACTGTTGCTCCACTCGGAAGCCCTCCAAAAGCTTGTACCCGAAAGTGACCACCGGGTAAATCCAAAGACGTTGGTTTTTGCTGAGAAAAACGGCGCAAAAAGACATGATGGGAATGATTTACTACGAAAGAGTGGCGCAGCCGAGTTTTTGTACCGCGCCCTGACATCTCATGACATGTTGTGAAAGGCAGCGCAGCTCCCTGCATCCACAGGGGGACATCTGGACACCCGAGGACGCGGTCGGATTTAAGGTTCAGCGGGTTCCCGTTCGGATGACAACCTCAACTGCCCAATTAGAACCGATGCTGATGTGAGACAGGCTCTCAGACATCGATCGTATTCCACATGTTAATTCTCCAAAAGAGACACGCATGCCCCTGAATCAGTCAAGCTTCTTGGACGGGCGCGGCACGTGATCGACCACAACGGTTGGAGCCCGACGAAGCTTAGTGTGCTCCTGGTACCCAAACGGCGCCAAACAGAGTTCGTACGAGATTGCAAGACGTTACTCCGAGTTGTTCCAATTGATCTTTCATAATAGGGAGATTTTCTAAGATGTCTAATTGTTGTGATGTTCGGTGGGCCTGTTTTTCCGGGCCCGGATGAGCCCCGCAAGATGGAGTTGCGCCTGCAGAATAGCGCCATTGTGATCCATCAACGGCGACATCAACGGTTACACTACCAAATCCTTGTTCATCAATACTTCAACACAACAAAATGAGCAGGTTATTGCAGATTATAAACCTTCACAATCCTGTCGAGTTCGATGAGCTCCTCCAGCAACGAGTCCTCTGTGGTTGGGACAAGACGGTCCGCGAAATCGAAGCTTGGCGAGCAGCCATGGATGCTGAGACTAGAGCGATGTTCTGGATCGTGCCGCCATCTCTCGCCCATCTCCCACTTCCAGAACGTTATGCGGGACACATAGCTTTGGTTAGCGAGACGAACCCTCCCAACGAGGAACTTGCCCGGCGAGACAAGTCGATCCTCTACATCTCTTCACTCTTCATCCGGCCTGAACATCGAGGTGGACTGGGCCGAAAGGCAGTGCAGGCGCTCGAGTCTTGGGCAAAGGTGCCTCCATACGGCTCTCCGCATTGCAGAGCCATCACCCTCACTGCTTTGGACAGACGGTACATTGAGGACGACTCGGAGGAATGGAGGGGAACATGGGCCAAGTTTGGGCAGGAACCGCCAAAGAAGGGAGGCAGCACCGAGGACTGGTATGTCAGGATGGGATATGTCAAGTGGAAAGACCAGCCCATGTTTGACGAAGACTGCCTCGACGGCACCAAGATCAAGCTGGTTGCTGCCTTTCTACGAAAGAATCTGAGGAATAAATAAGGATGAGCTGAATGTTTCCGGCTCAATGAAAACTAACGACTCTTGTCAAAATGGCCTGCCAGAGATTCACTCAATTCATCCTAGTGTCTATCCACAATTTCCAGGCAGCGACTCCACTGCCAGTGATAGGGTAATAAAACCCAACTCAGCATCATGACATCTACCACCTTGGAACAATCACGATCATTATCCCATGGCCTAGGCAAGATGACAGACATTCGTATGGACATCGGCGACGGTGAGGAAGATCTGGTCATGGTTAATTGAGACGACATTACTGCCGAGCTGGTCGACAACAAAACCACTTTTCTCCGGCGGCTACGAGACACCAACTCTGCCCTCACTCTGATCAAGGATCATGAGCACCAGGCGCTCCTTATGGCCTGTCTCGGGCACGCAATGCGTTCCCTCCAAGTCTTGGAAGTTGCAGACCTCCTCCGATTCCTTAAGGCAAAACTACCGAGATGGACATGGAATCTGCCAAGGAGTCCCTGCTGTCAAGGTTCGGGCCCAACCTTGAAGTCTGGCCTGACGACACCGTCGCTATTGGTCAGACCTTGGGCACAGAACTATCCCCAGAAGAGTCGCATGAAGTGCTGGCCATCATCTGCGTCCGCTATCTATTGCAGTCAGGTTGGGCGGACCATCACGACATCCGAGCACTGGTCCAGGATGGCGACGCGGACGAGAATAGCGAAGAGGAAGAGGAAGAGCACGACACAAGAGTGACAGCTGATGAGTTTGCCTCTCTACGCCTTCATTTTCCGTCTATCGCCTATGCTGCACAGCGCTGGATGGTTCACGTTGCCAAAACATGTGATAACAATCACACCTTGCCCTCTCATTTGGTATCAGTCCTAGATGACTTCCTCTTCGGCAACCCCAAGCACTTCAATGCCTGGGTTGACCTCGAATGGCGTCTATACGAAATGGGCGATTGGGTCACCACTGGCCATGGTATCACGGCCCTTCATGTGGCAGCTCGCTACGGATGGAGACAGTACCTTGCCCTCTTGCTTGAGCGCTCCGCTATGAATACAGAGCTGGATATCGATGCGGTCGATTTCGCTTCAAAGCAGACCCCGCTGTTCTTTGCGGCCAAATACGGACACGCTGTTTGTGTCAAAGTTCTGGCCGATGCGGGTGCCAATCTTGAAATTAAGAATTGCAATAAAGTCAATGTCTTGCGCCAAGCGATTTCTCGTAACCACATTGCTGTAGTCAAAGTCCTGCTAGAATTCGGCATTGATCATATGCGGCAAGAAGGCGACCGGGATGACCACCCTGAGCTGAGGCGTGCCTGTGAGAATGGGCAAGTTGAAATTGTCGAGGCGTCTTTGCCGTGGTTGAAGGGCGATTAGTTTTTGAGACCCTGAGCAAAGCGTGGAATCGGATTCTGTATCGACGCCTATGCGTATATATATATATTGAACCAGCATTGAATTTCCGAGTCAGAGCCGGGACTTCTCCCAGCTTGAAACTTCCGACGACCGTTCTGGCTTACTTTTAGAGAATATTTGGGCCTTCCTCATATTCTCACAATGGAGTCATTCTTTTCCATTGCTGGCAAGGATATGGGAGGAAATATGTTGGCCCATGCCGTCCCCTACAACGCCCTGATGGTAAGTCCCAAAGTGCACTGCCCAAACATTGCATAAAGCAACTCTCTTAACCCAGGGATTCCTGTGGTCGGGCACAATCTTTTCCTTCATCACCATATTTCTCCGTCTCGCCTTTCGCATCAAAATCATTCGTCGGCTCCGGCTAGACGACTACCTCGTCATCGCGTCCTTCATCTGCTTTCTGGGCTCCACGATCCTCTGGAGCGTTCTGGCGCGCAACCTCTACCTCGTTGCACGAAACTGGAACATGAACTGAACCAATCCTGACCCGGCCGCGATTCTTGATCTCCTCAACAACGCTGTTACCCTTCTCCATGCCATCCTCCCAACTTATTGGCTCACATGGACCTCCCTATGGCTGATCAAAGTGTTCTTCATGGTCTTCTTTTACCCCTTGGGTCGACAAGCCCCCCTCCAGCGCTATCTCTGATGCGCTGTCGTGGTTTACATTGTGGCGGCCTACGGGGTGACGGTCAGGCTTACCACCGACGATTGTCTAACCGCCAATGGTCTCGGCATCGTCAACAAGTGTCTCGGCCAAGAAAATCTCAATTGACAATACCTCACTTTTCGTGTTCACCTGGCAATGGATATTACTACGGATCTCCTCAGTCAGTAGTTACCTGGGCGTCTTTGCCATTCTGATAGGTGGATAGTTGACTGGCATTCCCCACTAGTCGTTCTCGTGTCAGGCAACATTTTCTGGTGTCTCTCTATCCACTAGAAAAAGAAGCTCATGCTGACGTGCATCTGCTGCCTGACTATTGCCATGGTCGTGGTGGCCATTGTGCGCGCCCGGGTGGGCTATTCCGGCAACGCCCCCGATGTATCATGCATGCTCCTGTGCAACTCTGTCCGAATGACCTTGTGTATGCCTGCCTGACTCTTTTTCCTTTATCCAAAACGCACATTGCGGTACCGTACTGATTGTAAACAGCCATTCTAGTCGCCTGCGCAGCTTCTTTCCGAAGCCTCTACTCATACACCAAGCACACCAAACAGCAAGACAGCCTTCAGGTGCGACAGCGAGACAATTGGTCCAAAGATAGAGGTCTCAAGTCGAGCATCAACTCGACTGATATCATGGTCACGACTGAGGTTTCGCTCTGGGAGCACCAGAACCTTGAACATTTGACTCACAGCGAGGAGGCGTTATGGGCACACCGGCCTCATCACCCCGACCGTCACCACATTGACAACACGAGTGCTGCAGCACATCAAAATAGCCAACAGGTATCAAACGGGCCGACAATCACATATCTTGCCCAAGCTTCCCAAGATGCGTATAGTGTAGCTGCATATAGTGTTCAAAAGTGATCTTGTCAAACGGTGGCGGTAATGATATTTGACTGTAACGTGTTGTAAATAGTTATGATGTAGAGATTCTAGGGGTTGTTGTTTGCTTTAGGTAACTGAGGGTTTTTTTCTCTGGGGATAAGGAGGGGAAAGAGAGAAAGAAAATAGATAAGTTGTGTCGATTTTGTGTCAGTGGTGAGGATTGATAGGTGTGTCATTGCCCTCCTATCTATCTAGATCTAGGTATGTTCAAAATTAGATTTAGAGATCCTCGTTTGTGGTGATGATGTCCCTCGACTCGACCCAAAACTCGTCCAGAGTTCGCAAGGTTTGTGCTTGTGGCGTCCGCTTTCTCCTCACCCTCGCCTGCCGTGAGGCGGTGTTATCTTGACCTTCAGGGGCCACCTCCAGGAGGAGCTCATTCTCAGTGATGACGTCCGGATTCACCCAGGTGTCCAAGTCCGGCTGGGAGTAGTACCTGAAGTTAATCGCCTTGCTCGTAATGAGCACCTTGATTTGGTCGCGCATGCAAAGTCTGGCTGTTTGGAAGCGGCTCTGAACTGGGGTGGGGTCTTGATGCTGATTTCGATCGGCTCGATGGATTCTCTGGGGTAGATCTCGACGCTGTCGGCGCCCTCACGGGGGAAAATTTGGGTCACCCCATAGGTGGGGTCGAGGTTGAAGATTGTGAGGAATTGGATTTGCACTTCGTCCTTTTAGGTTGCGGTTCGGATTGAGAGGGGTTCTGTGTTTGTGAAGGTGATTTGATAGGGTATTTCTGGTGTATGTTTGCGTGTGGAGCTGTCGGAGTAATCGTTGGGACTGTCGTCGTGGATCTGGGAGATGTTGAAGTTGTAGCGGGGGTTCTAGGGGCGGATGGGATCCGGATGCGTCGTGAGGTTGGCGAGACGCTGGTACAAGGACAGGTGTTGAATGAGGCGGGAAAGTCTCTTGGCGAAGTCCACGTCGTTTAATTTAAGGCTGGGTATGTTGTCCATTGCCGCTCCGCTGCTGTTGCGGACTAGGAAGCTTGTTCCGTCTTCGGAGAGCTCGACATGAAGGGTATCGGGGGTTGACTTCTGGGAAAATATTCAGACCAGAGCGGAATCTCAGATCGGCGCTGGAACGCAATTGGTCTTTGGGAAGATTCGTTCAGGCCTTTTGGACATGGTCAACCGAGTCACTCGAAAGGTTGGCCGCATTGAAGTAGACAATGGGGGAACGATTTCGTTGGACCAAGACAGCGAACCAACCGATGTTGGAAATAGCTGTAATGTCTGAGTCAGTTGGGATTCTCGCGGTAGCTTTCATATTAGAAACCTCGTGGATGGTCACTTCGCCAGCGTGCTCCTCGCCAGGATTGAGTAATCCGAAGGTGAACTGATCCGGTCTGTAGAGCGCAAAGCGGTCCCCAACTTCCACCCCATGAGCGGAACCCTTGTTGAGGTGACAAGAGTAAATCCGAGCTCTGTCTTCTTGCTTGTGACAGTGTCCTGCAGCACGCCCGTGGGGACTGACCGGGAGTTCGTGCCAAACACCAGGCGTTTGCGGTTGGCGAGAAGCATGGGTTGTTGGGGGTCGATATTGTTGCGGATGCCGGAGTTGAAGACGAGATGAGTGATGAGCATATCGTAGGTGACTGGAGTGTTTGACCCCTGAAGATTATTCAAGGTCTTGTTGAGATAGTATGTCATTGTTCCACACGTTCCATTGTGATCAGGTCTCTCCCATGCGAATTCGCTTGGCTGACAGGCTGCGAGCAGATTGTGATTCCGGTTGCGATACAGCCAACTTTCTTGAACAAGTACATTGCGGCCATCTTCACTACCACGTCCTAACCCAGTACCGATATGGAACTCGTCATCTGACTCTAGGTAAAAGGGTGGGCACCGAACGCCAATAAAACTCCCATGTGCGTTGGCATTATCACTGTTCATGTCACACGTCAACCACCCGCAGCCTGGATCACAGCCAACGACACAGTGAACTGCGAGCTCTGAGCCAGTCGTCGGGAAGTGAAACAAACAACAGGCTACAATCGGTAGCAGCAAAGGCATCATTGGCTCATGTATAATCGGAGGGATGTGCTGGACTTGGCAGATACCTAAGGTCATCACAAGCACGGACCACAGTGAGAGAGATAAATACATGAGCAGAAGAGCAGAGCAGTGGGATGAAAAAATTCCTTATCAAGGATCTTGAGGCCACTGAAGATTATTGAAATGAATTGAACCTATGTTGTTCCAAGCCCTGAACTCCAGCCCTTGTCACAGTTCACGCTGCCAGGATCTGAAACATCGTCCGCGCCACCAGAGCTGGCATATGCGCTGTTTCGATCGGCACCCCCTGAATGGCAACAGTCGAGGGATAGGAATACCGCAAGCCTCAACTCATTCAGGCCGTCGAGAATTCTGGACAACTCGACGTCCCTCAGAGGGTCACCCAAGCTGTCCGAGTCAGGGTCGCCCAAGGTGCACAAGGCTTCATCATAACTCCTCTCAGACTTCAACGCTCTATTTTCTACCGTGTGGTAGATTGTGGGCATGCGCGCGCCGTGGCCGGAGTAGTGCAGAAAAAAAAAGGCGTCCGGGCCGCTTGCAACTGCTCTTCCGGCAACTTCCTGAATCAGAGCGAGAACATTGGCCTTTGTCGGCAGCTTCTCGGGCCTCGAGTCGTGGGGGGGCGCAAGAGAGTGGATATTGTTGGTCGGAACGCGGAGGGTGTTTGTAAGGAATGTATTGACGGTGACGACGTCGTTGAGACAACCATGAAGATTGATACTCCTGTGGTGGCCCCGTGACTTGTATTACTCATAATAATTGTTGATGCCAATCAGGATGCCAAATATCTTGGAGGGTGGGACAGCCAATGTGTCGGGTATCTAGGTAGCGAATAGCCTGGGTTTTGTGTGTTGAACGCAAGGTTGACTTCATCAAATTACCCAAGTATTGACGTCTTTTTTCAGAAGGTACGGATACTTTTATCCGTGAATGTTCAATGAGATAAGAAATGCCTCTGAGAATCGATAACTGGCTGGCTTGATTATGATTACTTGGTAGATGTACCCAATACAAAAGCATCATCCGCTCGTGCATTAGCAATTAGATTCGGCACCAGCGGAAGAAGAAAATATCCAATTTTGAGAAGAACGATAACTGTGATGCAAGGACGACTTAATCTTGAGATTGATGGACGCATGGCTAACTGATCTCCCTATTGTTCGGGCGTCTAGCTCCCAGTTCTCTCTGAACCACTCAAATTCCTGGATGCATCTGCCAGGCTTCTTTTGCAATTGGAGAGTTCGAGATGGAGGCTTGGCATTATGCATGCTGTTGATGGGTGGAATTTGTGCACCAAGCGCATTTGATGGCTGGCTGAACTGGGTGGCAGTCAAAGCAACACCTGCTCTGCCTGACCCGTCGTATTGTGCGGATGAGGTGGTCTGTCCCAGGTGTCTTGCTCCCTTCGACAAGTTCCACGGCCAAGTACCTAAGTTGACGAGCTGCTTATCTGTGGCAAGGGCTGAAGCCCAGGGCCTGGAACAACATGGGTTCAATTCATTTTAATAATCTTCAGTGGCCTCAAGATCCTTTGTAGGGAATCTTTTTGTCCCACTGCTCTGCTCTTCTGCTCAAGTGTTTATGTCTCTCAAAGTGGTTCGTGCTTGTGATGACCTTAGGCATCTGCGAAGTCCAGTACTTCCCTCTGTGGTTGACGTGTGACAGGGGGTGCCAGTTGATGGGTGAGGTGTGAGTTTGGTGTTGGGAGATTGTAGGTTTGGTGTTGGGAGATTGTGACTTAGGAGTGACTGGGTGGTTTGCTTTTGGTTGATACCAGGTAGTGAATCGGTGATGATGGTGCTGGTTAGTAGGTCGGAGCACACAGTTTCCGGGTACCCTTAGATCCTGGGCGGGTAGCCACAAACCACCAGCGTCATCCAGATTACCCATGAATGCTTGTGTCATACGCTAATAATAAACAGATCGCATCACGACCAACACCACCTCAACTGCAAGATGTGAGCCAGTAGTTGGAAGCAGGGAAATCAATCAGAAACTCGGCGGATAATAAGAAGGTCCTATTGGGTTTAGAAGATACAGAGCATTTTGTCAATGACCCGAAGCCATTATGGCACGGGCCACTGACAGCTGGATAAATACGCGTTCGGAAACACCAGATCGTATTCCTAGACCTTCTTCTTCCGTTGAGTTTTGGTGCGCTTCCCGCCGCTGCGCCTGGCCGGTTTGTTCATTTCGCATTCCTCCAACTTCTTCTCAACCACCCGCCTCCCTACCTCCCGTACTCTCTCAGCCTCAATATTACAGCGTATTATAAATCCTTGGTTTGGGTACTCCTTTGCCACAGCTTTCTTTTGCTGGGCCTGGAGAGCTTCTTCGAACTGCTTTTTCCAGTTTAAAGCCTCCTTCTGAAGAACCGCTTGACACCTCGAGTTGAAATTCCACGCTGTGTTTATCGACTCGACACAAAACGACATGGCAACTATGAACAAATACAAATACAAATTTGCTCTCTGAAACAGCTGCCCCTTTCTCAGACCACCGAAAGGCAAAAGCACGCGGTCAAGGCATCGCGAGAACAAATTCAAGCGACGCGATTGCCAGCCGGAGAGAATTTGGAAAGTAGTTAGGTTCGCCTGGTGACCGGATCCTGCGGTGACAGAGGCAGGCGTGGTGTTGAGGTTGCCAGTGTCGAGTCCCTTCCATTGAAGCCAACAGAGAAGCTGCATTGTAGCCCATCGTTTCTTCACTCCTACCATGCTGTAGGGAAATGGATTAAAGTTGCCCGGTTTATTCACCGTGGTACTTCCCCGTGCTATTGGAAATATAGGAAATTGGTGTTGGAGGAGAGCTTTGAGAAACCTGGAAGCTCGTCAAGAACCTGGCACTCGGCTTCAGGCATCCCAATCACGTCGGGCCGATGCCAGCTGTGTGCTTGGAGAGCCAAGGTGGTTCGTGCTCAAGGCCCCACAGGCCTCCAAAACCACAAATTTTTTCGCGTCTTCCAACAAACACTTCGAAAACCACCGAATTCTTTGCTGCCGTATGAACGCAATGCTTTCCTCGCCACGTTCCATGTTGCTGCCCTGCTCTTTCAGAGAATGAGTAGGGACGATATTCTGCAGCAGCGGAAGCACCTCAAAGGTAGGACATCTTTATCAATTTTCCTGCGACCATCCCGCATCAACTACCCACGCAGCAACCGTTCCCAGCCGCTCAAGATATCTCCGGATTTCTTACCAGTGAGATCTCCCTTCTAGGGAGGCCTTCGCTTCTCAGTACGTCTTGTACTCGGGTCTTTGAAGGGGCTGTGCCATGTTGGACGGGTCATCGGTGGCAGGCTCTCGGGTCTGTTGCTGGTGATGTCTTTGTTGCAAGAATAGAATCCTTTGTGGGCCATCATAGTCCGCGTCTCTGCCCGTTTATCGGACTTCACAGAGGCGAGGCTCCAAGCGACCCGACATTTTGACTTGAATATATCTCATTGTGAACATGACTTCGTGTGGTGGTGTCCTTGGAGTGCTTTTGCAGGCCGGCAGGTGTTTCCCAGTGCTGCTGTAATTGCGGGGTTCTTTCCTGCTGGTGAAACGCAGGATCAGTCAGCGCACATTTGGCCAACTACGTCATCGTCAACTGGCGATACCTTGAACTGAGCAGTCGCTATCTTGCGAAGAAAGAAGCTGCCTTATCACCACTGCCTATATGAGAAAGTGCTTTTGGCTACTAGGCTACCTGCATCCTGTACCAAACTTTTTTGCAACATTGTTGAACAATTTGTCCATCATCGTCGGCAAACCTAAAACACTGGCTTTCGCTATCTCACCCACCACAATGGGATCCCAGGACAAAACCTCTTCCAAAATTGGGCCGCTTCTGCTATCAATAAGCGGACCACTACCATGCGCCCTCAAGGGCACCGTGCTGCTCAATCACCCCTACTTCAACAAGGGTTCGGCTTTCACCCACGAAGAGCGTCGAGATTTTGAACTTGCCGGACTGCTGCCCCCCAGCATCCAGACCTTGGAGCAACAGGTGCAGCGGGCGTATGAGCAGTACTGCGCGCATCCAACTGATCTTTCCAAGAACACCTTCTTGACCTCGATGAAGGAGCAAAATGAGGTCTTGTACTTTAGGGTAAGATTCCGGACCAAGCAGTAGAAGATGATGGAGAGCCTGTGACTGAGGCATGTATGCAGCTGCTACACGACCACCTACCTGAAATGTTCAGCGTAGTATATACACCTACAGAAGGCGAGGCTATCCAGAATTACTCACGTATATTTCGGCGTCCAGACGGGGTGTTCCTTAACATCAACGATGCGGACCATGTCCACCACGACCTTTCGCTTTGGGGCACAGCAGACGATATTGACTACATTGTCGTGACGGACGGAGAGGAGATTCTGGGCATTGGGGATCAGGGCTGCGGCGGCATCTTGATCTCGATCGCAAAACTTGCCCTCGCGACGATATGTGCTGGCGTCCATCCTAACCGTGTCCTGCCCGTGGTCCTGGATTGTGGAACCAACAACCAAGACCTGCTTGATGATCCGTTGTATCTTGGACTCAGGCAAAAGCGGGTGATAGGCAAGCGTTATGATGACTTTATCGATGCATTTGTCCAGTCAGCGCGGAAGCTGTACCCAAAGGCTTATATCCATTTTGAAGATTTTGGATTTGACAATGGTGAGTTTAGGTCCCCGACATTTGACCGTACTCGAGTGTTCTGACAGGTGACAGCACGGAGGCTACTCGAAAAGTACCGCCCGGAGATTCCTTGCTTTAACGATGACGTTCAAGGGACCGGTTGCGTGACACTCGCCGCCATCTTTTCCGGTCTGCATGTCACGAAGCAAAAACTGGAGGACCTTCGTATGGTTGTTTTTGGCGCCGGGACGGCGGGTGTTGGTATCGCTGATCAGGTCCGTGATGCCATCGCTACAGAACGCGGCATCAGTAAGGAGGAGGCTGCGAAGCAGATTTGGTGCGTTGATCACCTAGAAGAAACAATTCCTGGGCATGTGCTGACAGTTCTAGGCTCATTGACAAACCTGGGCTGCTAACTAGCGCGGTGAAATCCTTGTCAACAGCTCAGAAACCCTTTGCTAGGCCTGAGGATGAGTGGAAGGGAAAGCAGAGAGATCTCTTGGCCGTGGCCAGAGAAGTCAAGCCGAACGTGCTGGTCGGAACATCTACAGTCCCTAAGGCGTTTACAGAAGATATTGTTCGAGAGATGGCATCCCACGTTGAGCGCCCTATCATTCTTCCGCTGTCAAATCCCACACACCTACACGAAGCTGTCCCCGTTGATCTTTTGAACTGGACGAATGGAAAGGCTCTGGTCGCAACTGGAAGCCCGTTCAAGCCGGTCAAAGGGCCATGGGGTCAGGATGGACAAGAAATTGAAATCAAGGTGGCCGAGTGCAACAACAGCGTTGTTTTCCCAGGCATTGGCCTTGGGTCTGTCCTGTGTCGGGCTCGGCTTGTCACGGACAAGATGCTGGTTGCGGCTGTTGGAGGGGTGGCAGAGTTGAGTCCAGCTCTCAAGGATGACACTGCGCCATTGTTGCCCGGCGTTGAGGTCGTGAGGGATGTTAGTACAAGAGTGGCCCGCAAGGTGATTCAAGCAGCTGTGGAGGAAGGCGTTGCGACAGAGCAAGGCATTCCGGAGGATAATAATAATCTCGATGAATGGATCAAAGAGCAAATGTGGAAGCCCGTCTATCGACAGCTCAAATTTGTGGAGAAAGAGGGAGCTACGAGAGAGGCAAAAGGTGAGATGAGGGTTGTTGGAAGTCTGTCAACACGCGATTGAGCTCGTGTGCATTTGACGTGTCGGGGTTGGTTGTCGAAGCAAATTGAGAAACACTGTAACAGTTGTGATTGGGTTCGGGAAGAACAGAGAATTAATATTGGAGTCCATAACATAAGCCACAGCTGCCTCGCCATGTGAATCATTGCCCCATTCGAATGTCACTTCATCAGAGGAGCGTGGTTGTTGCGAAGAGCAATTGCGGGGCACTGAAGTTAGCCCCACTTCACCCGCCAAGCAGAATGAGCAAGAGCAGGGTTAGGGGCTATATCGGCTTATCCACTGAGAAAAGCACGTGACGACTCACAAATTCCGGTAGGGTTTTCGGTCCACACCAAAATTATCGCGAAAGGCCTGTCAATTTCCAGTCCCGCCTTGTGTCCTCGAAATCTCGACTCCCCAACGACAAGTCGCATTTCCGCAACCAGACCTTCGCAATGGCCAAACTTTCGTGAGTACTGTCCTTATAATCGCCATTTGTGCAGTCTCCGGCCACGAATTACTCGAATCGCGCCTTTCGCCGTCATCGTTGGACCTGGTACTTGCTGGGAGGGAAAAAGTTATCTGGGAGCTGGCAAGCGGCCTGAGGAAAAGAGCTAGGGAACGAGGAGCAGCACAACAACTTTGGCGGCGATGGCAGCGATTTGAGATGACGGCATCAACAAGCAACAAAACCATGTCTTCAAAGAACTTGGCTGACAAAGTGCAATCAGTCGCGGTGCCCCCGGTGGCAAGCTTAAGATGACCCTCGGTCTTCCCGTGTATGTTCGATCCATTCCGCAATTCCCATGACCCGACGAATTCGACCGACGTTTCTCGAACGCAATCATAAAAGCACAACTGTATAGAGAGGGAACTCGGGGCTGACAGGGAAATAGTGGTGCCATCATGAACTGCGCCGACAACTCTGGTGCTCGCAACCTTTACATCATCTCCGTCAAGGGTATTGGTGCTCGTCTCAACAGACTGCCCGCTGGTGGTGTTGGTGACATGGTCATGGCCACCGTCAAGAAGGGAAAGCCTGAGCTCCGCAAGAAGGTCCACCCCGCCGTCATCGTCCGCCAGGCCAAGCCCTGGAAGCGCTTCGACGGTGTCTTCCTCTACTTCGAGGACAACGCCGGTGTCGTACGTATCCTCGCTCCGTGATACAGGATTCCATGCGGGAGTTTTGGAAAGGGAAAGGCTAACAGCGCCACACAGATCGTCAACCCCAAGGGCGAAATGAAGGGCTCTGCCATCACCGGCCCCGTCGGCAAGGAGGCCGCCGAGCTCTGGCCCCGTATTGCCAGCAACTCCGGTGTTGTCATGTAAACGGTTCATTTGGGCAAAGTTGATTTTGGGCATTGCGGAACTTCGACGAACACAAGATTCTGGTACCTGGGAACTTGCGGATCCCCCTTCCCCCCGAAAACGGCGGAAGACAGGAATCCGTAACACACGAAAAGCCATAAAAGGCTTGGGCTGGATCAGGAAGGCTTTGCATTTCTGGTGCGGCGTGCTAGGGAGTCATACCACAACTGCATGATACAGGTCAATTCAGAATCAGTTCTCGATTCCATTTGCGGGACGGCGCATCTTTTCGGGGATACTCGGGGTTCTTTATACATTTTTTTTTCTACTGATATGCTGCAGTTGATGCTGTGTTATATGCCGTCATTCATTCGCTTGTGTTCGTTACCTCAATACCAGCTTGTCTTCTCCAATCTACATCATCTGTACATCGATCACGCCCTCAGCCACCGGAGCAAGGCCGCATGGAATCTGCCAGGTGTCTGGATCTGTGGCGCGTGTCCCAGATCCTCAATTTGATCATGGTGCAATTGGGCATCCGGTTCGCCGTCTCTTTTCCAAAAACCTTATACTTCTCCAGCTTCTCCTGCACATCAGGAGGCGACCACTGCTTCCCAATGGCCGTCGTGTCCTTGGTACCGACCATTAACAGCGCGTGTGCCCGGACACGGGGGAGCTCGTAAAAGACCGGCTGAGTCAGCACCATGTCCACCACCCTGGCGTGGCCCTCGACAAACTTTTGGGCTTCCGTGCCAGCGTACATCTGGGCCAGCATCATCGCCCACACCTCGTACTCGGGTGCCCAGGCGCCGAGGTAGTAGGTGCTCTACTTATACCCCCTTATCGATTGGTAGTTTGACACCTGTTCAGTCTGAAGATTAGCAGAGAGGTCCGGGTAAGGTACCCCGAGTTCAAGGTAGGGCTCCAGCCCAATGGGGTTGACAAGGGCAAGCTTGGGGACGAGCTCCGGGTAGATGAGGGAGAAGCGGGTTGCTAGCATGCCGCTTAGGGAATGGCCTATTACCGTTATCTCACTGTCATGGGGGTCTATCAGGTTCAACGCTGAGAGGAGGGAGTAGGTACTCAGGGCTAGTTGGTGGAGGGAGAACTGGTACAAGGCGCAAGGCTTGGAGGACTTGCAGAAGCCGATTTGGTCAGGGATGACGACACGGTATCCAGCTTTTTGGAGGGCGGTGGCGGTGACGGGCCAGGTGACGGAGCAGAAGTTTATGCCGCGGAGTAACAGGGCAATTTTGGGTGTGAGGGTGGGCTTCTTGTGGGTATAGCGGACGTGTTGTGGCTTGGTGGTGGTGATAGTAGAGGCTGCGGTAGGGGGCAGGTCGATAAAGGCCATTTTGAGAGGCAGGCCTTGAGAGTGGAAACGAAAGAGTTTAAAGGGGTGTGTGTAAGTGAAGTTGGAGCCATTTAGATCAGATGGGAAGGGGCCGTTGCCGATACTTGTGTTGGCGTTACTACTGTCCGTCTCGGTTGGGGTTGCGATGGCGGCTACGACTAATGCTACCCGTATGAAGGCGAGGAACCTCATCTTCACCCCAAGGTTTGGTTAATGATATATCCGAGGTTGGAGGACGAGATTTTAGTGACTGTATTCCCAAGGTGAAATTACCGCGGTGATGAGAGGCTACCGTCGCATGCATACCTTTGGGTGGCATTATGGTGTTGGTGATAGGTATGGGTACACAAAATCGTCCGCCTCCGCCAAACCCTTCGTTGAGCATCTTTAAGATGCTCCAGCCCGTAGCCCAAGAATGTTTACCCCTGGAAACAACATCACAATAACCGCCTGAGCTAGGGATAAAACCAACACGACGAAAGCAAAAGAGTGTGATTCTAGGACTTCACTGGTTTATTTCACGTTGCAAAAAGCAATATTGGAACCCGGCTTGATCACAGATGTGCGATAACCCGCCCTTGTATCAAAGATCAACACTGCATGGCGCTGTCACCTGATTAGACCCTGGGTTGTGAGACATGCCCACAGAGAGAAGTCAGTTCAGTTCCCATTTATTGTCAACGCACACCGATGTACGACCCAAGACAGATGTACAGTATACACGCACAATGAATAATCCTTACAAGCATGATAACTTGTGGATCGTAGAAGCGCGTTTTCCCACTTTTCCATTTCCAATACCTACTCTTCAGGATCAATTGTGCACAAACGATAGAAAGGCTGCTTTGCCAAGACCGGAAAAGTGAAACAACAAACCCAAAAGGCAGGTCTAAGTCCATTCACACTTCAGCTTCGCTTATCTCTTCGGCATCTGGGGCGCCATGATTGGCGCTGTCTGCTTGTTCCGAGGGACCTGCCAAAATCCTTTGACGTTACAGAAGCCCAATGCCAATTTTGACCACTAAGGAAAGTCTCGGTGTGATGACGGGAGGCAAATCATCTCCAGATTGCCAGAGCGCGAACTGAAAAGGCGGAAAATGCCATCATCGAATTCCAAGACGGCACCCGTGTCTTGAGTGGGTTAAGTTCCTCCCTTCCAAGAATGTATGTGGGTGGTAAGGTATTGGGCAGAAGACAGATCATGTCTTGGTAGGACACCACGATGATCACAGATAGTTTTCACTCAATATAACAAGGTCGTATCCAGATCAGTTGTTGTGGTTAGTTTGTGCGGCCTGTTTGGTTTCCTGAAAGCTCCTTGACGACTATTCTGAGGGCACGATGGCATATGGGAACCTGCCTGGTGAAAACAGAGCATACCAAATCGAAGCCCCTTGCATCATATTTTTCGTCTTGACGCCAATATTCGTTGGCATTCGCCTTTGGGCGCGCATCAAACTCAGAGGATGGTCTAGACTCGGCTTGGATGACTGGACTATTGTTGTCTCAACAGTACGCTAACCGTTTGACCTCTGTGCTTAAGGGAAAAGCTAATAGCTTATTCAAAATATCTGCAACTAATGTCTCTGCCTTGATGGTAGCATCATGTACATATGGCTTTGGTCAACACATTGGCAATCTCACAAAGCCAAACAAGCTGATGACTTTGAAAGTATGGAATAATGCCACTTTTAAGCAGTTTGTCACAATACTGATATTTCCCAGCTATTTTATGTCGCCCAAACATTTTACAAGCTCACTATTAACCTCACTAAAGCCTCGATTCTCCTCCTCTATCTCCGTATTTTCCCCAAACAACTGTTTCGCACGACATGTTTCGTCCTTCTAGCCATCATTCTTCTCTACATGATTGGAACAGCTGCCTCTTCGATATTACAATGCAGCCCCATCCCCAGATCCTAGGATAGGTCCATTCCTGGCACTTGTATCAGCATCACTGCCAACTGGTACGCCAACGCCACATTCTCGATTACAACCGATCTGATCATTCTCGGACTGCCCATGCATTCGATCTACACCTCACATCTACCAACAAGCCAAAAACTTGCGTTGATGGCCGTCTTTGCCTTGGGTATTTTCACAACAATCACATCGATTCTGTGAATGACGACGTTAAACTTCTCGTCAACAAGCCCAGACATTACCTGTTGGCTCAGCCCAATCTTTTACGTCCTTTCTATCTAGATCATCTTGATGCTAACCAGGTATTGAACAGTCGACATCGACTCCTCCATCTAGACCATCATCGAGCAACTCTCGCCATAGTCTGCGCCTGCCTCCCCGTCTGTCGCCTCCCGCTCTCCTACATCCTCCCGTCATACTTCCCCACCTCTTCCTCACCGGCATTTTCGTCCTCCATGCCAGCCATGAAGATGAAGCCCAGGATACACATCGTCGCCTCGTCAAGTTCAACGCAGGAGTTCAATGGGCATATTTCTGATGCCGAAGTAAGCTACGAGGAGAGAAGATATGGACAGTACGGGGCTGACAAGTGCGTGATCGAGACGAGAATTGGGGCTGCCATGCCGCCTTCTACGCCTGTTAGGCCGAATACATCAAGGAGTGGAAGCAGCAAGGCTGAAGAGTGGGCAGAGCAGCAGCGAAAGCAACATGAACAGCAGGGGTTTGATGGGGATGTGAGCAGGAAAAACTTCCAGACTTCTGTCTACGCTGGGCGAGGTGGTCGCAATTCAGATGCGGAGGCAGATGGACAGAACGAAGGGGCGATTCAAATGGTGAAGAATTATTGTGTTTTGTCTGATGGAAGAGAAGTCCTATAGGTAGTGAATGTGGATCTATATGGAGTCAGGAGCTCAGGGGTTTAATATCACGTTATGGATAAAGAAAATAGAGACTGCTAATTACAATAGAGACCATAAAACATAGTATATAGGTTCTGAACTATCCCTATGCCCTATCTACTATCATTTAGAGCCTGCTTACTATCTTTTAATACCTATCAACTATCTTTTGGGGTTTGTGGTCTATGTGGCAATGTCCATTCTTTTTTCCACGACGTGAATGGGAAGATTTACTGTGACAAGGGCTGGAGTTCAGGGCTTGGGACATCATAGGTTCAATTCATTTTAATAACCTACAGTGGCCTCAAGATCCTTGATGAGGAATCTTTTTATCCCACTGTTCTGCTCTTCTGCTCATGTATTTATCTCTCTCACTGTGGTCCGCGCTTGTGATGACCTTAGGTATCTGCCAAGTCCAGCACATCCCTCCGATTATACATGAGCCAATAATGCCTCTGCTACTGCCGCCTGTAGCCTGTTGCTTGTTTCACTTCCCGACGACTGGCTCAGAGCTTTCAGTTCACTGTGTTATTGGCTGTGATCCAGGCTGCGAGTGGTTGACGTGTGACATTTACCATATATTTTGTATTTTTAGTGACACCTACCTATATACACGTTGGAGGGCTGCCTATTCCTCCGCCTCATCTAGCTGAAACGAACATACCGGTGCACCTGCTCCCAAGTGGAAAACCACTTTGCCTACTTTCGCTTCATCCTGCCCTGAAAAGGAGCGGAGGACGCGAAAATTTGCTAGCATCCAATATCTACAGCCTCCAACTCCGGTACTAGTTCCCGAGAAGCCGCCCGCGACGACGATCTCTAGCTTTAGGTTCGAATAGCCTGGTACGGCGTGTTCCAAAGTTTGTGATATCTTTCCTGACTTTGCCGTCACGTTTGATTTTACAGAGTTCCCAACCCAGTTTGCCAAATTGTCCTTATGTAGCAAGCAATAATTTTCGTAAAGCTCATCGAGATTCGAATTCGAAGTGTGAACCGTACCAGTCACTTTACACAAGAAGTGTGGCTTGGTTGATGCTGAAGAGGCCACTGGGTCGTAGACAAGACCGAAATATACGAAGTATAAAACCCGATATGACTCGAAATAAATGCCCATGATCCGCCCAAACATGCTGTTGTATGATGTAGGCGGACTAGGAGAGTTGTTTTCACGGTCTTGATTGGTAATTGGCATCAGCATCAGAACACCATTAACAACTGATGCTGGGGCTTCTCCAAAACTGGAACGCAGACTCCAGCTGGAAGTGGTCGAGTGAGTGAAGGGTGTTTTGTTCCTACCCAGCGTCGGAAGGACCCAGGCGTCTGAAGGATACTGCCACCACCAAGGTTTTTGCACGTGTGTGCTCAAGCTTCTGTTCTCCCGCACTGTCTTGGTTTTGATATACAGGCTTCTAATCTCAGGCGGGCTGACGTACCATCCGATAGGAACAGGCGAAGGGGGGAATTGCATCCTCGTGTATGTACGTCCAATAGGCTTGCCAAGCGGAATAGCCAGTTGGATGTCGTCGTCATACACTTCTAAAACAGCGAGGAAACCGCCAAACCATGGCACAACGGGTAGGGTTATCGAGAGTCCCAGGTTTGTCAGGCTGTATGTGAGCTGGCTCCTCACAATCTTTGCTCCTTCTTCGTCCTCTATCACTCTGAATGCTTTGTAAGCCGCTGCTTGGTCAAACGCCTTAGGCGACGGCGACAGAATACTGGCCCAACTGTGGGGGACAGATTTCTCATCCCATCGCCAGCAAAAGATGCTCTGATCGTTGGACCCCCGAATAATCTCTTCCTGCAGTCGGACAAAAGCTTTGTGGGCTTCACCATACAGCAGTGGCATATTGATGTCAAATATTCCTAGCATGCAGTACGCCATATCCTCGACACGAGTCGTTTCTCTTCGCGAAAGCCAGGACATTTTAGTAGCTACACCAGCCTCGAATAGCGGTTGTGGAGCGTACGAGTCACGAGGGCGACGCTCGATAAACTTAGCAGCGATGCCGGTTACTTTGGATATTGTCGTGAGCAGTGTCTGACGAGTGCCTATCGAGGCCCAATCTCTCGAAAAAAGATTACCTCCTTTGGAGCGAGGAGTTCTTGTAGTGTCCAACCACGGGTAAACCATTGAGAGGCCTTCAAATGCTCAATCTGATCATCCAGAACTCTTCCATCGTGCTTTTCTGGGACATCCCGTAGGTAAGCATAGCATACAGCAGAATCTGCGTAGTAGTTGAACATAGAGTTAATATTTTTGCTCAGTTCGGCCGAGCTGCCCTTGTCGATACAGCACGTGTCACACCAAAGGTAGTTGTAGCCTTCCTTGACGGCTTGTTTGCGAGCTCCCAAGATTTTAGCAAGGCTTTGCCTTTCCACTTCTTTCGATTGGTGCTTCGAGAGTATTTGATCCAGTCTTGGAATCCCATTTCGTCATGGCCCCATCGATGAGACAAGATTGCATATTCTGGGACATTATTGTAGTACTCCTCGAGTTGAAAAGTGGTCAAGTTGATGAGCTTCATGTTTCACCTGAAGAGTTGAGAGATGCTGGACACGTTCGACCACAAATCAAGGTAAGGTATGTTAAATAGTTGAAGAGGGTACAACATTAAGCAAAAGGCTAGCGGCATTCGATGTGTGCGGGGTTTCAGAGTGAGCACGCATCAATCATGTGATTTAACGCACTCTCTGTCCTTCCCTAGTACGTGGTGGACAAAAAGAAATGGAGACTGCTATTTAAAGTAAAAGCCTGAGAAAATAGTCATACGGCATCAAAGGATATTTGACAGGCCTCAATCATAGTAGAACAGGCGTTAAATATTACTTAAACGCCTCTTGACTATTCTTTAAGGTGTGACGATCCCCTGTCCAGAACCTCTGAAAGGGATACCGGTTGAAGGCGAACTTCTAGATAATGGATCGGTGCAGCTAAACAGTGCACAACA
>MU866318.1:10467-48722 GCA_033296915.1 Triangularia setosa | reverse complement strand
TGGATTAAATTGAACCCGAAAAATCCATAATTGAATTGGATTTGATTGATTGGATTGAAAAATTGCCAAGAAAAATTGGATTATTGGGAGCGCTGATTCCGGGTGGTGAGCCTCATCCTCCCTAAGCATCACCAGTGGGAAGCATTACTGATTTGCGCTAGATCATGGAGATTCAGCCCCTCAGAGTCGCTGTGCTCGGGTATAAGCAGGCTCGAAGATGGCCCGTCTGACAGGTCCGCACCACGGGCCATGTCATCAAAACATCGTCAAACTTCTTGGATCTTCGGTAACGACGAAGGAGGATGGAATTTCAGGATGTATGCTTTCGAGAGACGTTGGTGGGGCTGGTCAGACAATGCCTTCCTCCCGGGGAATGTTTCGAGGACATCGAGGTGCGGGCGCTCTACCATCCAAGCCTGAGAGATTTCGAAGGATATGACCTCTTTCGTAACACTGGCTCACATTCGACAATTCAATGTCTGCCTAGATTATTCCCTTTTGTTGACACAAGGATTTTTTTCCCAACATCCCATCGTTGATTCAGCTCATGTTGCACCAGCAGCTCCGCAAACCGCGGCTCTTGTTACCCCTCCCTAAGGTCGCGCAGA
Source organism: Triangularia setosa (assembly GCA_033296915.1). Lineage (NCBI taxonomy): Eukaryota > Fungi > Ascomycota > Sordariomycetes > Sordariales > Podosporaceae > Triangularia > Triangularia setosa. The sequence continues at coordinate 48,114 of MU866318.1, read as the reverse complement.
TAATAACTGGTGTTTGCAAGGCTACCCACAAACAAGTCCAAACTCGCAACTCATTTCTTTCCACAGCCATCACCATGCCACTCACGAGCGACCTCGCCCTTGACGCCTCCAAATTTGCGCCCGAGAACATTAGCGAGGAGACGATCAACGTCAACAACATCGTAGAGAGGGCAACTTCCAGTGGTCCAACATGGCAAGAAGTCGGTGCTGCTAGATTCCGCCAGATGCAGGAGAATGGCGAGACTGGCTTCGCTGCTCCGGTTCACCTCCCCGCAGCAAAAGACACAAAAATCCCATCGAGAGATCAAGATCGGGACATTGCGGTGCGCATCTACACTCCCGACAACGGTCAGCCAAGTAAAGGGATTTTCCTGCACATTCATGGCGGTGGCTTCGTACTGGGCACCCACCAACAGTAAGCAATTCCGACTGCGGCCAAAACAACACACTGAACTAACACGGCATAGTCAGGATGGGAAGCTGAGAGAATACGCCAACACCTTCCAGCTTACGGCCCTTTCAGTCGACTACCGACTTACGCCCGAAAACCCCTGGCCTGCGCAGATCCACGACTGCTTCGATGTTGCTGAATACCTTGTGGACAACGGTGAAGCTCTTTTTGGAGCCAAGCTCTTATTCGTCAGCGGCGAATCCGCAGGTGGTAATCTGGCTGCAGAAACAGCATTTCACCTTATGCGCTCCCGCCCCCATCACAGGATTGACGGTCTCATCCTTCCTTATGGTTGGTTTGACGTCACACAGAACCTTCCCGCCGCAGCAACATTCGAGAGGCCGCTACTCGTCAATAACAAGAAAATGTTGGGATTTGCGGTGGCCTATACCCCGGATATGACCATCGAGGAACGACGGAACCCACTGGTATCGCCTATCTACGAAGACATGAGGAGGTTGGCAAAGGCTGCACCCGGAGGTCAACTTCCACCAGCGTTATTTCTGTGCGGAACAGAGGATCCATTGTTGGATGACACCTTGTTGATGAGCACAAAATGGATGATTACGGGGAGTGAGGCCATTGTCAAGATCTACCCGGGTGCTTGCCATGCCTTTACCGCCTTCCCTGGGACCAAGATGGCCGAAGGAGCATGGAGGGACACTGTGCAATTCATGCGAGAGAAGATGGACAAGGACATCTAGATAGATGGATGCAACCTCCACACTTTGACAGTTTGTCATTCTTCCCGATATTCCCGCAATCCCCCACCCGCGTAATGTTCCAACCGCAGCCAATTGCAAAATCCAGGTGTATCGCGTATCGGATCAGTTACTAGCGCGATAGCAAAAGTGCTGCGCTGCTTTGGTGCCGTGGAGACTCCTAGTTAAACGGGCACCAGGCTTGGATTACAAATACCCATCTGACATATCCATGATTCATTAACAATTATATACATCTAGAAATGTTTTGTAATCCAGATTGAGTAGTAATTAGGTGTATAAATACCCGCAGAACATAGATCATTGAATTTTTTTGGTCTGTTTAAGACATAGATAACCCAGCCGTCTCTTATTAGATCAACAAATCCACACCATTGTCAATTCTCACATTTGTATCCACAATATGTCGACAACAACAACCAACCTCCTCATCACGGGTGCCAACCGTGGCCTCGGGCTTGGACTCGTAAAGAAATTTCTCCGACTCCCCAATCATGTTTGTGTTTTCTCGCCTTTTCCTACCGCCCCCCCCTAAGTTTCCAGTCAAACCGTTAACACACAAGATATAGAACATCATCGCCTTCGTCCGCGACCCCTCCTCCCCCTCCTCCCAGGCCCTCACCACCCTCCCCAAAGATCCCAGCACCAACATCATCATCATTCCCCACTACGACGCCTCGCAATGGGACTCGGCCGCCCAAGCCGTCAAGACCCTCCAATTTGAACACAAGATCACCAAAATCGACACCGTCATCGCCAACGCTGGCATCGCAAAGGTCTACCCTCTGATCAAAGACGTCGACCCAAAGGACATCCGTGAGCACTTTGAGATTAATGTTCTGGGACCTATAGCCTTATTCCAAGCTACCCGGGATCTTCTTTATGCTGCCAAGGATCAGAACCCAGAGAAGCAGCCCATCTTTGCCTGGATGGGCTCTGGCGCTGGGTCGCTTTCCAACCAGATTGACGTCCCCAGCGCGGCCTATGCTCCGACCAAGACGATGCTAAACTGGTATGGTGTTAGATTGCACGTTGAGGAGGACTGGCTGGTGACTTTTATTCTTGATCCGGGGTGGGTTAGGACAGAGATGGGGAATGCGGCTGCGCAACTTTGGGGGCTGGAGCATGCGAATTTGACGATTGAGGAGTCCGTTGGTGGGATGTTTGAGGTGATGAGGGGGGCGACGAGGGAGAAGTATGGGGGGAGGCTGGTGGAGTATACGGGGAAGATTGAGGATTGGTAGATGTAGGATGAGTGTGCTTGTGGTGACGGGTGAAACTTGAGAACTCTGCTTGCTATGCTATGATACATGAAGAGACCTTTTTACGATGAAACTTTGGAGAAGTATCCAACCGATAACCCCTAGCCTTGCTTTGCCTTCTTCTTTGGTCCTGCGTTGCTGAATGACTTGACCAACCCCTTGATGAACTCTACTGCCCGATGTCTTGTTCCACAGGGCTCTGATGCTTTTGGTGGCCTTCAGATCGAAATCAGTGTCAGAATTGACATCCGGGTTTGGTTCTGTCTTGAGAGTTGGATCAGTAACAATGACCGGCTGTTCCCGTGACGCTGGTTTCTCGCCTGCGTGTTTGACCTCCTTTGCCTTGATCTCTGTTGCCTCCCGTACTCTTTTCATCCTCTTTTGCTTCCTTTTTTGTCTTCTATTTCTGCTCTGGCTCGCTCTTGCCTTCTTGGGTCCCCTCTGCGTCCATTTCAATCATCGCTGCTGACTCTAGGTTTTGCCATCCTTGCTCGCGCCTTGATCGTCAAGGCCTTCTTGGCAACTTGATTCTGCTCTCGGATACGCAACCCAGCACCCTGGCCCTTCTTGAGGTCCTCGATGATCTCACTCAGCCTGCGAGACCACTGCTTCCACATTGCAGATCCGTTGTTATCTTTCCAGCTCCGTCGCCATTGACACAGAATGGGAGGATGTAGTTTGAGGCAGCCATCGCAGTGACATCAAGCATGTCCCCAGAAAATCGACCCTCTTTCGATCCCAGAGCTAACCCTATGGCGTTCGAGGGCCTATCGAGACGATTAAAATAAGTCTTCCCCTCAAACAAGCCAGCGACCACACACCCTGCGAAAAAGGCATGGAAGTTCGCCCAATAGAGAGCGTCAAGCTCACATCTTCAAGTTACTACCGCCATCTCTTCTTCTTCGTCGTCCGAGTCGTATGAGTTTGTGTACAGTTCAATGGCTGCGACGTCAAAAGAAATAGTTAGCATTGAGTGTTCTCGTTATGTTGGTTCGGATATGCGCGCACCAGGATGGCGGTGGAAAATGTTGAATGTTTTCAAGCTCCCTCTTAAACTGCGGATCACAGTGCCGTCAATTCACTCGGTAGCTGCGGATTTTGGCTGACCGTGGGGACAACCTTTTGAGCTCCAGCAAGAGCTGAATAACCTTGTCTTGGACCGGATCATCGTAAGAAATATTCTTCAAGATGAAGAAGATGGTTTTGTAGAAAAGACAAAGATGGCCTGTCCATCCCTTCTTTCTTCCTCCATATCCGTTGTAGCTGGGCAAATGCGTGCCCTAGTACATGGAGTCAACCCTTTTGGCGGTAGTGGCGGCCCGCGCTCTCTTCATCAGAGAGCATATAATCTTTGAAAACCTGAACGATATCGGTCTTGATGGTTTTCTCGTACCCAGAATCTTTGAGGTAACCCTCTCTGATTATCGCCATCCATAACGGCTCAGAGCCCTGCAAAGCAGGCATTGTATGGGTTGCGTGCGACTCAAGAACAGGCTCAATATCGGCGTTGGACATTCTGAAGATGAATGGGAAAGCGGAAGAGAAAGGATCAACCGAATCGCAATTGCGCAAAGTTTTGTCTGGGTGCCTTCAAAGTCAGATATTGATGGCCGAATGAAGAAGGGTAGTGATGGATCTCTTCTGCACCCACAGCTTGCTCCTGGTGTTTTCATTTGGGTCGAATCTTGTGTGGGCCAACACAAAATCGAAATGCAGTGCTTGTATTTCATTTTGTTTCGTCTCGACAAAGCTGCCTCCCAATGATCGGCTTTACCTCACTGTCAGGTTCAGGCAGCCAACCAGGGTGAGGGTCTCTCAATCAACTGCCGCCACATAGCCCACCATCACATCTAATTTAGCAACAGGCGACCAGACTTTTCAATGCGGCCCATTACGCCTTACAAGATAGAGTCGTGGCGTTAAAAGCTGGAGTAATGATTTTATACGATGGTGCTAGGGTATTAAAAGTCGACCCTTACTGCCGATCGACGACTTCATCACTTCCAACCACGACCAACCCTTCAATTTTGCTTCAATCAACACTAATTCGCTATGGATATTACTCACGAGCAGAAGCTTGCATCTGCAAAAGATGACGTCATCGCTGGGTAGACCGCTTTCTACAACACCATACTCGAATCAAGACGAAAAATAACACGTTGTTAGAAAGAGCTAGCACGCGCGGATCTAGGAAGAAGGTTTATGAACATTTCTTTGCTCGTATTCGCTTCCAAACCGAGTCCAAAAAGATCAAGCCGCGTAATATGGCCAATATGGACGAGCACGGTATGCAGGAGGTTGAGACGTATGCTGGGAGAGTGATAGGCGACTCCCTTACTTCTAGGGCCCTCGTTACATCTTCTGATCCTACGCCATGGGTCACTGTAATATAAACAGTGACCGTAGAGGGTCGGAGATTGACGCCGGTAATCGTTTTTACTGGGGCAAGTCTCCAGGGCCAACGGCCCCCCGATAGGTTCGAAGATATGGAAGATGTCCGCGATTGGGGATACGAATACTCTTCTACAGGCTGGAGCAACGCCCGTATTGCCCTCACATGGTTGAAAGAGATGTACATACGGGAAACAAAGCCCCCCAACCCCTTAGAATGGTGACTTCTTATCTTCGACGAATACAACACCTGGAAATCGGACCGTTAGGACTCTCTTTAAGAGGGTAGAGAAAGCAATCGATCAAGGCAATGCGGAAAGGGCCATTTTGAGGGCCGAAATAGCACGCTTGAAGGAGGACTTTCGCGCTATAAACCCTCACACCAAGAAAAGGGTCTATGAGAGTGGTAACGAGAAGTTTGCAAGGATGAAGGATATATCTACAGCGCAGAAAGCCTCACAGAGGGCTCCAAAGCGTAGAAGGGTGGTCTCAGAAAGATCCGGAGCCATAGGTTGAGGAGATTTAAGAAATGATTATCCATGGTCTGGACCAGCTTTGCCGGCTCGAGGAAATGTAGGAAGCATTTTGTCTATATAAATCACTAAGAAAGTGGATGTTTTGAGGCATAGTTACGACTGGGGGTGCACGTGCAGATCATGATCGGTTATGGGGGGTGATCAGTTGTGGGGTCTTGACTTCTAAAGAATTATTACAAGGTGCTGTAAGATGGTTGGAAGGCGTTTAGACAGAATCAGTAGGTATGAGAAGATAGTTGAGTGGCCTTTAAAATTGCAACACAGGTCATGATCGACATAGTCGTCGGCATTCACATCTGCATGGGAAGTAGTAGTGCAACATCTCATGGCCCCGTGCCATCCAGATCATTTCCGGCTCAATCCTTTGACGGGACATAAGTTCGCAATACAGTTCTAACAATGAGAGAACTTTATGCTGTCAACTCTAGGTATGTTACACAACTTCCCAGATATCTGTTGGCCGCTCCCATGTTATCCAGGCATTGACATGACCATGTGATAGAAGACCAACAATTAATTTATTCTTTAATATAAGCCCCTCACTGATACCGGCAACAGTGAATTGTGCCAAATATGAGCTCTCAGCTGCTGCTAGTTATAAATACTCATCGTCTCATTGTGCTCATCATGGTACCTATTCAAATCGGCCTCAAAATAAGCTAACTTTTTCATCATGAAGCTGCTCCTTTCCATCACTGGCCTCACCGCCCTTTCTGTCGCAACACCGACTTCATTGTCCGCCCGCACCGAACGATTTGAAGACCCTTACGGGGATCTGATGACAATCCTCGGCTTTTACCAACACCGAGAGTGCGGCAACGCAGCCCCTTACTGGTACCTCACTACTAGACTCGGCACGTTTGAGGCTCTGATGAAGCAGACGGGAGGCTGCCAGAGTGTCAAAGAGAACTGGGGTGATGTCGCATCCATTCAGCTTCTGAGGCAAGACAGAAACTGCAGAGGTATGTTGCTGTCTTCTGTTCTGGCTTCTCCGTCATAAGTATGAAGTGCAGCGCATGGTGGCTTACAGGATTTCAGTGACGGTGTATACCAGCACCGATTGCAACCCGGCTAGCGAAACTGCAGTCACGATACCGAAGGAGGTTTGCACATCCGCCGAGCCTGGGAGAACATGGAAGAGTTTTGCTATCAGAGGCTGCTTGGACTGAGGATGCTTTTTGTTCACTCGCCCCAGGGGCCTCAGGGGTTAGAAAAGGGGGTTGTTGTGGGGTCGGCTTACCATGACATGACGTCAGGCCCTTCAAGATGTGTTTTGATGTCACCATCATTCGCAATCCACCCTCGACTCACAAAGTCCTTGCTTGGGTTCTTGCATGTCGAAAAGGTTCTCTTCAAACTCCACTTGGAACGTGTAACCCCGACATGGTGCAATTATGATTAGTCAAAATCGGACTTAAATCCACCCGCTGTTCGGTTCTAAATACTTGGCTGCCCCCGCTTTTCTTGCTTTCTTGGTATCAGATCGTGATGCTATCAGGTCGTGATGCTTTCATATCTCTTTTCAACCCTTAAACGAAACATCGACATCACTTCAACTAATCAAAAATGACCGGCAAGAAATGGATCCTCACAGGCCAAGAAGGCTACGATATTTCTCTTCAACTCGTCGACTCCGATATTTCCGCCTCGACTGAGCTCAGCCCAGATGATGTCCTTGTCCAGATTCAAGCTGCCAGTCTCAACTACCGTGATCTAGTCATTGCCAAAAGCGAGGTATGTGTTCCTCCAGCTAGCCACCCGGTCAAAATTCATTCTAACCCCAACAGGGCGGAGCAGCCGGCTCCACCATCCCAAACGTAGTTCCCGGCTCTGACGGCGCTGGTATGGTCGTCTCCGTTGGCTCCGCCGTCACTTCCCTCTCCCCCGGCGACAGAGTCGTCACGTACCTTTCACCTTCTCTCCCACCTTCAGATGAGACCACCCTTCCAGCCTTTTCAGATATTGGAGCCGGTCTCGGGCAAAAGGTTCACGGTACCCTCACCAACCAGATGGTCATTACTCAGCATGGCGTTATCAAGGCCCCTTCCAATCTGAACCCTATCCAAGCGGCTACACTTACATGCAGTGGTCTCACAGCATGGAATGCCCTCTTCGGCCTTTCTGGTCGGGAGATCAAGGAAGGCGACTGGGTGGTGGTGCAAGGAACAGGCGGAGTTAGTATCGCTGCGTTGCAATTTGCTGTAGCAGTTGGTGCCAATGTCATCGCTACTACTTCCTCTAAGGAAAAGGCCGAGCGGTTGAAGGAGCTCGGAGCGAAACATGTCATCAACTACAAAGAGACCGAGGACTGGGGTGATATTGCCAAAGATTACACCCCTGATAAGAAGGGGGTAGACATGGTTGTTGATGTTGCGGGGAATTCGTCACTTGTGCAATCTCTTGCTGCGGTGAGAACAGATGGGATTATCGTTTTGGTTGGACTGCTCGGCAAGTTTGATGCAGGTGCTATACCAATGATGTCTGCGCTTTGGAGACCATGTATTGTCAGGGGTGTGCTGCTAGGTAGCAGGCAGCAATACAGAAATTTGGTCAGATTTGTGGAGGAGAAGGGGGTGGTGCCTGTGGTGGACGATGTTATTTTTGGGTTGGAGGAGGTGAAGGAGGCATATAAGAGGTTGGAGGAACAGAAGCATTTTAGCAAGGTTGTTATTAAGATTGAGGAGTAATATACAGCTATTATGCATGTGGATTCCAGCAGATCTCCTCTCTTGGGTAGGTATATATAATGCGGCTTTACAAATTGTAATAGCTTTCAATAGCATTCTGTATAACTCTTGGCGAAACCAGACGGAATCTTTGCAAGACAGTATAATTTGTAAAGCACCTCTTTCAAGAGACCATTGGAGGCGTGGGGAACATTTCGTCCAACATGGGAAGTGTGAGGCTCCACCTTGCACTCTGAATAGGTTCGAGACCTACTGGCGCCAACCTGTGGGGATCAGAGGGATAGTGCAGCGGCCCGCAGAAGCAGGAATAAATTCTTTGCCAACAAACTCTTCCCGCCTCGAGCAGCTCCTAGCAAAGCCATTCTCTCCTCTTACAAACTGCAAATAATCGAAAATCCTCGTCTTGAAGAACGTGAGGCAGCCAACACCACTTCTCAAAATCACATTTTTCCAGTGAATGGCTCAACTTCACGACTATTGTATTTTGGACTTCCTTTCTGACAATACCTAGTAATTTCCGTAGCTTGATCTTCTGGCCAATGTCCCAATGCCTTGCGGGGCTCCAACAGACATCCGAGTGAGATGCGAGAGTTTCACAACACAAATGCATAAATCTCACGTTGGAGTCCGACCTCTTGATTTAGAAAACAAGAACGGCAGCAACCAACCTTCAACTCTGTACCTTAACTAAAGCTAGACGTCAAGGCAAGAGAGCGGCATTTCCCATACTTTGAGTGGTCAATCTAGAAAACAACAAGGCTCGGACTCTCAAAAGGATTTCAGTTCACCCACAAGATGACAACGCTTCCCTATACTCAGCTTCCTATTCAGCGTCAGTGAGGGTTGCCCAGATATTGAGATCATCGCCATCATCATCATAGCCTCACAGTTATATATCAAAAACGGACTCGTTATTCTTGGTCTATTGTCCAGTTGAGGGCGCTAAACTCGCTCGCTCGAGTATAAAGATGAGCTGACCATCTCAACTTGGGGCATCTCGAGTATCTTCACCAAACACTGACCCACCATCTCCTCAGATCATCTTTCGCATCTGACTACCACTTTTTACCATCCTCAGTCTAAACAACCATACTTATCTCTTCATGAAGCTCCAAACTCTCTGCGTCGTGGCCTTGGCCACCTTCACCCACCTCACCTCCGCCAATTTCGACGTCTACATGGCCGACGAGCGCACGAGAATCCCGCAGGCATGGTCCATGTAGCATATTTTTGACTCAGATCCCACCATGCGGTGATTTGGACAACAACCCCAGCTGCCTCGAGAGCGACGACGTCTCGGGCAACAAAGTCAAGGTGCCCTGCGAGTCAGCATCGGACCCCTTCAGCTGCGCTATCTAGCATTAATCCTCCCCTTTCCCCTCCCCTGAGAGCATCGACATCCTTGAGATGAACTTTAATAGCGACCCTCCTGTCTACCACTGGAGTGAGTGCAACCAGACCCCATATTGATGATGAGGATGCAAAAATGCGATGTGGCTGGACGCTAGAGTGGCGCAAAGGTGGGAAGCTTGAAGTGACTCTCTTGGCTTTTCTCTAATCCCCGAAAGGCTCGGACTTGGAAGCTTTGGCTCCGGTTTAAAGACTGATATTTTGTTTTATTCGTGGACTATTGATGTTGCGTGTTCACGCTTAACCTTTGCTGCGGGCATCCTTTTTCTTTTATTTGCTTTCTTTGCCTCAGGCCACTGTTGGCTAGGCCCGCACACTCGGTGTATTGCCTCCTGTGTTCAACCTGGCCTACTTGCCAGTATCCCTCAGTTCTGGTTCGGTTGCCGTTGAACCACAACAAGAATACTCTAACGGTTCTTTCTAGTGGTACCACATCTCGTAATATAAATTGGTAGATCAAAGAATGCAACAGCCCAACCCCATCAGATGTCTACGCACACTTCCAGGTCTCCAACCTGTCCGCCAACCACCCACTCGTCCTCTTCAATGCCGTCTTCCGTTCCACCATCGCAGGTGCATAGCCCTGTCCCATTATGAACTTGTTATCCATCTTGCACAGATCCTCCACCCAACTCCACTGAACACAGTCTGTCCACGACTTACAAGCTTCCTCGCAATCCTCCGCCGACTCCCAAGCCTTTTTCCACTTCCCTTCATCATAATTCTTCCCCTCTGGCCCTGGTGGGTCATTCTTATTCCCCGAACTAACCTGCCACACTCCCGAGAAATTATCCCACCACTCCGCCCTATTCTTTCTGCTCTTTAACTCGGGAAGTATGACCCTCTCCGCAAAGTCCCCATGCTTGATCGGCCCATCCTTCTCAAAATCCCATCTTTCTTCCAGCTGGTAATACCTCGCCACATCTCGAGAGTGGACTTTATGCCAGCTTAGCAACGGCTCACACCAGTTCCACCTCTCAAAGCCAAAACGCCAGTGCACAACGGGGTTGAATCCCCAGGCGAACTTCTCGTCCCCGCTGTTCTCCCCAAACTTCACCCCATATTTGTTCAGAGCGTGGCCGAGGACCTGGTCACCGCAGCAGTGAGTGGCGGTGTATTCTTCGTACTCTTCAGCCATGTGGTCGTTTTGACCGAAGGATTTCTCCCATGCTCCCCGAGACAGGACAAATCCAGCGCCTCCGTGCGCAAAGATGACGTTGGATTTACCAGCAAAGCTACCCAGGTAGTGGGGTTTCTTCCAGTCAAACTTGGAGAGGTAGGCAAGAATGTTGGGGAGGAAGAGGTAGGTGTCGTCTTCCATGTAGATGTACCATTTGGCGCTGGGGTAGTTCCGCCCAGCGTGCTGCATCAGGGGAACGAATTTGTACTTGTCGATGATCCACCCGCCGGCAGGACCAAAGTTGTCACCTTCTACACCGGCGGCTTCGACGTAGGCATTGTGGCTATCGTAGAGAGGTTGCTGGCGATAGATGTCAAAGTCTGAGTGGGAAGACTTGAGTGGCGTGGTGGTGTTTTCTAAGACGTCGATGATGGTGAATAAACCGATTGTGGAGGGCGCGTCGGAGTAGATGACCGTGTTGGAATGGGGAATACGGTTAGGAGAGAGAGAAGTAGTAAGGTGGATTAGGAGGCGCTTCCAGAGGGAGGTATAGCCCGTTTTCATGATTAAGAGAACATCTTCTGGTGTCAAGGCGCCGTCCTGATGCGGCTTGGTTGATTGATGTTTTGTAGGGGATGAGGTCTGTGCTGATGGCGGCGGTGATAATACTGCTGCGGTTCGATGTGAATGAGGGTCGATGTCGACGTCTTGACCGACTTGGGCTGGGGGTGTTCTCCAATCTGGATTTATGACGGCATGATAGCTCTCGCCAGGAAGTCTAACATCTACAAGATTATAGACACCCCAAAGGCAGGCCGATATCACCACGGCTGGTACCAATCGGTTGTTTCTGTACGTCACAACCATAGTGTTGCCTCATCAGTGAGGAGAGTGTGGACAAACGAAAGAGTTAGAAGAATGCCGGTGAGAAATACCGGACCTGCTGTAAGATAAGGATGAATTGAGGCTCGTCAGCCAGGGGTCCGACTGGTTTCAAATCTGGAAGAGCAGGACCAAGTGTCCAAAGCGCTCCCAGGTATATTGTGTCAGCTGAATGTCTCGACAGACCGTTCATTTTGTGGAGGCTGTGTCGTCGATACGACGTGTTACACAAAGATTCAGGGCGAATAATAAGGGGGCGAGCAACTCTTGGTCTATACTTTGGGGATCATATTGAATGGCTTTGCGGCGCAGCCCGCACAACGACTCACGAACCTAAACGGAATACCACCCTGAAGCTTGACGATAGTTGGCTTCGTCACAAAAGCACTTGTGCCGAAGCATAACGTCAAGACAAGGTTCTGACTCACCTAGATCCTACTCCCCACAATCCGTTGGCTCTGGTTGTGATGAGCATTCGGCGTGCAACGGCGGATAAATGTGCTGTGGTCTCCAATGTAACCTGCCCAGGACCCTGAACGCCCTCTGGGCTGGGCCAAGGAGCACACTGTAAATGGGTGGCGCAACCTTTTTTTTTCCCACCGACTACCTCAACGACATTTGTTCTCAACAAACCGCAACTCCGAAAATTTCACAAAAGTCTCCCAGGTTGGTCGCCGTGCCGCAATGGTCTCTTTTTTTTTTAATTGACTTACTGTTTAGATACCGCAGCAACTTTTGGAGTAACTCCGACACCATACCTGTCGGTTGCACAAGCAGCTCGATCCGAGATTGGATAACTCTAGGAAGGGCTGGAAGCACAGTCTTCGGAGGGCGGCTCGTTGGGATAAGGCGCAGCAAAAGGCCTTACCGATAGGTGGACATATACGACGCAAACCAGCCGCGTGAAGCGAGTGAGGACACAGAAAGGATCCTGGCTCAATGGGATGTTGCGGCCTTCAGGGCTACTACCTGTTTATACACTAGGCAAACCCCAAGTTGGCGACCACGATGGCTTCTTTGGACGTTCATTACAGGGCCTGCGAGGATCTTGTGATCGGAATCAGGCAGGGGGTAACCGACTTCGGATACCAGGTTCCATAGGCATACGAGCTGGCGTCTACGGTGTGACACAGTAAGACTATTCTCTTGTCTTTCCTCACCAGATGGGTCATGATCCCGTTCTAGGTCAGTGGCTTAGATGGAGGGACAGCATTTTGTCTTTTTTCCTTTTCCTTTTGTACTCCTACCTCCTCCATCTTCTGATCGAACTGGCTGTTCGCTACGTCTCCTTTCTTTTAGTAGTTCTTCCTGGCCAATATCACTGGCTTATCTCGAGATCCAATGATATCGCCAAAGGAGAAGAACGACGACTTCCGGGAGCCGGTGATTCAAGGTCACCCTCCTTCAGCCTCTCGTTTACTTCTCAACATTCTGGGTTGCCTACTGTCCATACCCATCTATTACTTCTCAACCGTCCACAGTCGTTACCCCGTGACGCTAGATATCGTCATTACCATCGCACTCACAGAACTCAATCGTTACATGGTTGAAGGTCGCCGACAAGACTTCACTCGCTCTCAACAGATTGGGAATCACGACAGACGGTGTTTCGACGAGAAGGAAAAATGGAACAGCCTGCACCTGGAAACTCAGCCATGTCTTCCCAATGCAGAGTGTATGGCAGCAGTTGTTGGCTGGCGTGAGGAGCCATCCCTCTATGCCCGGGCACTGCAGAGCTACAAGTCAGCCAAAACATGTACCTTCTTCCTAGCAGGCATCGATGGCGACGAGGCTCAAGACCAGGACATGGTCAACGTTTTCTGCCAAGTTTTCCCTGAGAACTCTGCCGTCATTCAGATCCCAGAGCCCTTGGGTGATGCTGCCGAGCGAATTCGAACCAAAACCATAGATCTTCAGCGTCAAAACGGACTTGGAGTCAACGAAGATGAAGCAAATGCTGTGGCCATGCAAGCCTGTCTCGACCTAGCCCGTACTATTCTTCGGCAGCACAACCTGACCATCGGTGGACCCAAGGGTATCAGGCATCTCTGCCTCAAGCAGCGCCATATGCACAAGAAAGGGATCATGTTCACCGCCTACGTCTTCGCCCTTGTAATCTCAGACATCCTCGGCATCGAATTCCTCTGGTCCTCTGACTCGGATACCATCGTCTTCCCTGACTCTTTGGAAAAAACAATCAACACCATCGCCTCTGACCCCAAAGCCGGCGGTGCTTCATCTGGCTTAGTCGTTCACAACGGCAGAGAGACTGCCATCACGAATCTAGCTTCAGCTGTCTACTGGGGTGAACTCTATCTCACCCGCTCAACACCAGCTTGCACTGGCACAAGCGACTGCCAGTCCGGCCCCAGCACTGCATTCCGCCTGTCCGCCCTTCCGGCTATTTTGGTACCATGGTACATGCAGGTTGCCTTTGGCAAGCGGATGATTGTCAACGAAGATCGGCATCTCACTACCAATCTGCTACTGAGAGGCTGGAACGTTGTTTTTGCTTCGGATGTCCTTGCTGCAACGGATACGCCCACCACTATGGCCAGGTGGCTGAGACAGCAAGTCCGCTGGGCGAGGGCAACGCATATTGAGTCGCTTCTCAGACCAAAGGTGTATCTCGTTAGCCATCCTCTGCTATTTTATGGGATGGTCAAGCGTGAGTTTGGGCCAGCTATTGGGGCACTTGCGGTGACGTGGTTTTTTTTTACTGGCCACCAGCTGATTGAGATCTCAATCATGGATTTTGTCTTTCGTATCTTGATCAGTACAACTTACAACTTTGTAAGAAATACTCACCGGTTGACAATGGGGGATCTTAGGTGGATCGTGCCAGGAGTGTTCTTCTACTACATCCCGTTGCCGGCGGTGCAGATCTACAGCATGCTGACTATGGCGGCTGATGGCTGGGGGACGTCTATGAGGGCAAGTGGTGATATGGAGAGGGCAAAGAGGGAGAGCAGAAGAAAGGCATGGTTTGATTTGGGTTTCTTTGTTGTTTGGATGGGAATAGTGGCTGGGGTGCTGGCAAAGGTGATGGCTAATCACTGGAGACTGGCGTGGCATGAGAAGATGGTATGCATAATAGCGAGTATGGGCGTTGCGATGTGGGGAGCGTGGAGGGTGACCATTGGTGCCTCTACATGAGAATCAAAAGTTAGAAAGATGTACATAAAGAAATCGTAGATCTAGACCCATGCATAATAGGTACTGTCACATCTTTACCCGGGTCACGGTACTTACATTACCTATGGGTAGAAAAGTACTGGATAGACTACTCCATATCTAATCCGCCACATAGGACTTTTGAACACAGATGCTCCGTTTGGATTTAAATACCTATCAAGAGGTTTTCACGGCATATCAATCATCTTGCAACACGTGAGGAGGTACCTTTGAAGGCCGTGATCTCTCACTTCAGGAATATTCAACCTTCTGGAAGGCCTGCTTCACATTTGAAAGCGCCCATTGAATTAATTCCAATCCTGTTAACGGTCTCTCAAGTTTATATCGGCTTTGATTTAAGGCCAACTAGGTATTCGTCTTTCGCAGCCTGTCTGGTTCTTTAAAAGGTTGAAATCGAATAACTGTGCTACCCTGACTGTCCGACTTGCAATAGGTCCGAGAAGCGGTTTCGTACTGCCCAACCCCAGCAGATAGCAGATTCAGTTTGGTCAGCTATTGATGCAGTTGGACTCGCGCACACAGACATTTGAGGATAGCACCGTGAGACCTAACAAAAGAATGATTCGGTGCGACAGAAACATAAATGTTCGACACACACACTTAACTTTGCACAAGTGCAATGCATCTTTCAAATATGGCTAGGCAGACTTCCTAGAGGATCTAAGTGTGATATTAACAACCGCGCGAGCACTGACCTGATCAATCCCGTAGGTATGACCTACAAGATACTGATAAAAGGAACTAACACGCGCAGGTGGGATCAAGGTGAGTGGCATATGGATCTAGCTTACATGTAGGATGGGTGACAACCCGACCGCTTTCTCCCGATTTGGATACAAGTATGCCGATGGAACCAACCGCCAACATTTAGGGAAACCTATTGGCAGATAGCTTGGTATTGAGTCCGAGAGCCGTGCCAGGGGATAGCGAAGAAACGGATGTTATTGTTAAGTGCCCGTTGACTGGATATTTATCCCTTGCCCCCTCATCCATCATTCCATACTTCCACTCCTCATCCGTCCCTCACTGTACAGTACCATGACATCACCCGATCAAGTCCCATATCCAACCCCGGTTCTTTCTTACCACCGCAAGTCTCACCCATCCATCAACCCCTCCCTTTCAAAGCTCTCCACCGTCGGCAAAACCGTCTTCATAACCGGCGCCCGGCTCAGGCATCGGAGCTGAGATTGCTTTCTCCTTCGCCGAGTCCAGCACCTCTCACCTCGGTCTCACCGGCCGCAGAGCCAGCAAACTCGAAGAGACGAAATCCCGGGTCCTGTCTTCCTTCCCCTCCACCTCCGTCCATGTCATCCCATCTGAAATCTCTTCCTTACCATCCATCACCTCCGCTCTCACAACCTTCGTGTCCTAGTTACCCCCCGACAATAACAAAATCGATATCCTCGTCGCCGACGCAGGCTATGCCAACGACCACAACACCCTCGAGCAAGTCGACCCAGATCAATTCTGGACCGCCTTTGAAATCAACGTCAAGGGCAACTTCAATCTGTCGTGAGCGTACACCGCGCAGACAGATCCCGTGGTTCTTCACGTCAGCGTGGGGCTGGCACACTTTCCGTATATGCCCGGCCACGGGCCGTATGCTGCCTCCAAACTCGCTGTAGTGAAGATATTCAACTGGTTTAAATATGAGAGCCCAGAGATAACGATGATCAGCTTTCACACGAGGTTGCTGATGACGATATTTTGCAGAAGTCGTTTGATTACGGCGTTGAGGTGCCTTTGGATGAAGGCAAGTCCGCCTTTGAGCAACGAGGACGGGTTTGCCTGCTGTGAATTGTCGAAGCCACCATGTTGTTACTGCGGTTCTGGTGAATAGGTACAAAAGTTTCATCCACGTAAAAAATAAAAGAACAATGGCACGCTCTATCATACTCAAAAAAAACCAGAATACCAATCTTGTATTTGGTTATGATAAAACACACAATCATTCTCTTCTACGTGAACGGTATTCTAATGCCCATCCAACAGGCAAGGTGGCGCCTGCCATATAGGGGCAGTCCCATACTTGTGAAAGATGGGCATTCTCAGGAACAGAATGGAGCAACTGTGGAGGAGAGAAGCCGCTTCAAAGTTGGGAACTTGCTGACGCATATATCACCGCCCACAGAGTCGACCTAGCCGGGTCCTTCGTCATCTGGGCCGCTAGCACGGAAGCTGCGTTTCTAGACTCGCGACTAGTCTGGGCCACGTGGGATGTCGATGCGTTGAAAGCTCAAGCGTCTGAGCTCGAGCAGAACTCGCTCCGGTATACGGTTGGGCTGCTGGGCTTCCCTGGTCCCCGAACGTGACTGACCCTTAGGTACTCGAGTCGGGGAAATGGAGGTGGTAGGAAGAGAGGTTGGGAAGATGGCTCGGACCCGTGACAGCCCACCGTTGATAACGCTTCTGTATCATCACGAATCTCCACCAGAACCGTTGGTCGATACTTTATGGGCCTGATAAGAAACTCGAAAAGTAAATATCCCGAACATGTCTCAGATGCAAAATGCGAGCCATTGAACTGCCGCAGTGAGGGAATAAGGTTGCATATCAGCAAGCCTTCTTGCGTGATCCTGTCGACCACCTCCAAGGGCCATAGCTCCCCACGCCACAATCCCCTCAGTGATCTCCCAAGAGCCCCAGCCCTATCTAGGACTTCCAACCCAGAACAACCTTGTGACTGAACTAGAAAACTGCACAATCGAAACAGTTTCACATCCAGCGCTCAGTCTGGGCAGGAAGCTCGGGTACAGTACGCCAACGGCGCAGCGCCCTTATCTCTCAATCCCATTGACATCCCGCAAAGAAACGAAACACAACAAGCAAGCGCGGCGCGGACGCAACACACTACGCCACCCGCAACAAGGCCCTAATTTTAGTGGTTTTTTTTTTGTTTCTCGTTCCTTTCCACTTCGAAAACGGGCGAAAGGGTCGTTGGCCGGGACTTTGAGACCCAACCCACTCCACCACCATCACCAACCATTTTGCATTTTTTAAGACTTGATACCCTCCCATCAGTTCCCGGAGAATCATGTCGATCATCAACCTTCCACTCTGAAAAAACAACGTGGTCCAGCAGGAACTGCCATATTCCCTCCTCCATCCATTACAGAATCTCTCAGGTGGAGATTTCATTGCCTCTTCGCTGGCCGATTCCTCCCACCATCACCATCCTCCCACCAACCGAATATAAAAAAAGAAAAGCCGCAATGATGCAAGCCGTCCCCCTCAAAAGGAGCCTCTCCCGCTCCTTCATCAGGGTGATCCAGCGAGCTCTCCCGCTCGTCAAAAGCAGGCGGAGATCTTGGACGACAAACGCAAAGATCCGGATGCCCATCGACTTGTGAGGGAGGAGCACACGATACCAGTATCAGACAGGATAAGATTATCTGATGCTACTGCTGGCAACGATGCGGAAATAAGCAGCCTATGACGGAGGTGGTTATTTTTCGGACCAGACTCGGCACCCTGCGGGGTTGTGGCTTGGGTCAGCCCAGCAGGGCCCAAGCCACTGGACTGAACACCCTCGCTGATATCACGGTGGTCCGGAAGGTTCTTTGGCCTGAAAACAAAACGCCCTTCAAAGCCAAACGGCCCGGAAGAGCAAGGTCGTGACCCGCACGGCGGTCATCTGTGGTGCGGTGCTTTGCTTTTTCAACGTTGACTAGAGTTGGGGATTGCATGATACCATGGTTTAAACGGTGGCATTTCTGGGGGGAGGGGGGGAATCTTTTTTTGATATCTTGAATTTTCGAAACGGGGATGTTGTCACGTCCGGGATGGTTTGATGTGAATCAGCATTATGGAACGGCGTTTAAACGGCTGTCTGTTAGGTTTGCATGCAGCGCATTGGCAAATCAGGAATCTTGCTTGTATTGGGAGGAGAGGATTAAGAGAGGTGATGGCTTTTGCATACATACCCCATCGTCGGGTGAGACGAAAAGGACTCTGAAGTCTGATGGGCACACTCGCTCAGCATTGAAGAAAGCATAAAATTTCCATCCAAACGGCCGAGATCCGAACTGTGATGAAAGGAACCTCTATCCATATTCTTGGGTATCGTTTAACTCCCCTATTCTCACACCATTCCTACAAACAGGTCTTCATCCGACCAGACTCTCACAAGGCACCTCCCACGAGCCGAACAATCAACATCGCAATGCGCACCTTGAGCCCGACACGGCGCTCAGTCTTGGCATAGTCCTCTCTGGTGATCACCGTGGTATTTTCTTGCAGCCAACTCTGCTCATCCGCCAGCTGCTTCTTCAGTCCCTCATTCGCCGTCACGATGAGAGCGTTGGCCTCCAGGTCCAATGAGTAGCTCCTCTTGGTGTAGTTGGAGCTACCAATCAGACTAATGGACGGGCCCTTGTTCTCGGGCAAAGTAACCCACAGCCCTTTGGCATGATACGTCCAAGCTCCAGGCTCGCCGACGGTACCCTTCCTCCACTCTTTCATCACCGTGGATGCGTCAAGCTTCTTCTCATGAACCGCACGAACAAAGCGCCGTGCAAGCAATGTGTAGGCGTCTGGCAATAGTCCTGACACACCGGGGGACTTGTAAAAGCCGTTTGCGTACGGCGAAGCTGTGATAACAGTGTTGTTTTGCGATGCGGTGGACAAGAGGAGCTTGGTCAATGATGGGGCAGGGTTAAAATACCCTGCGGTAAAGGTCCAAGATGACTTGGCATACTGGGGGGCTGCAAGGGTGCTGAGAACATGCGTGATAGCCGGGAGCTCTGTCGATGTATCTGGTGATAGTAATTGGGAGAACTGGGCGAGCATGTAAACAGAAGTGTCCCGCTTCTCCAACGGCGTGGTGTCATTGGCAGTAAGCGGGGCGGTTTTGGGTGAAATCAGACCTGCCAACAATCCTGTTGACTCTCTGACAAACTGTTTGTGATCTTCCAGGGGAGAAGGCGCAGCGTTATTTTTCGGCCAAACCATATCGAAGCCAGAGGGAGCGTCGGATGGGTCAATGCGAAAACTGAGTGATGATACCGCATCATGCAGGTTGGAAAAATACTCTGTGATGTCCTTGGACGAAAACAAATGGTACCGATCTTGTCTGTCGGTAAAGTAGTCGTTGGACAGGTTGGCGCCAGTCATCATGATCTCATCGTCAAATCCGTACAACTTCATGTGTTGCAGGCCCCAGCCCTCGTTTATCCTCTTTGGAATGTGCTTTTTTCTGAATCCAGTGAGGTTGGGGGTGTGGTACATGCGGATTTCGACTCGATCAGGGCCGAATTCCGCAACCAATGGGGCCAGAAGCGATGCGCATGATGGATCAGGGGCTTCGCGAGTGCCTCTCAAGGCGTCGGTCAGGATGCTGAGCTTAAGGTTCGGCTTAGATCGAAGCGCCTCTTGAAGTGTGGTGATCTTGAACTAGTCAGATACCCACGACGCAGAGCTTGGTCTAACCTGTAGAGACATACCAGTTCCTTTTCAGACTTTCCAATGTAGAGTGTCGACAGGAAGATGCGCCTTTCCGCATTGCGAATCTTGTCCTGTTTCCGAGTCAGAGACCATCGACTGCTGGGTGACCGCGGGGCAGGACAACCTTGAGGGTCTCGTAAAACTCGGTTGGCGACTGGAGAACCCGTATTTGCGATCCATTGATCTTGAACGATGGCGCAATCTTGTCAAGCTCGCTGACGAACGGCGAGAGCATTCCGGCACTCGATGTAGCAGACGACTGAACACCAGGCGTGGCGCTTGCTGTCGGCATCGAAAATCGTCGGCATTGTGTGGGTTTAGCGACACAGAGGGGTGGCTGTCGGAGGGCAGCCCGAAGCTTAGTTGAACATCGCGAAGCAGTCCTGGTCAGCATAGCCAAGAAGCGCTGTGGACTGGATAGGAGGTAGAGGGTGAGATCGGCGGCGGTTCGAAGGAGGGTGGAGGTCAAAGAGCTGATAACTGTATATTCCATAGGTTCGTAGGGGTGCGCTGTTGACATCTCGAAAAAGAGCACTGACGCAGTGAACGCGGGGCTTGGCGGCAGGGATATTTGGAGCTCTCTCATTGGCTCGGGAGTCGCCGGGCCACAGTCCCGCCCGCTGGCGTCAGGTCGATGAGCTCCATCTTACTTGGGCTTGGCCGCAACGACCGCAATCCTCGATTGAATCCATCACCACATTCAGCCACGGTCAATTGGCCCGCGCTCGCCTCTGCCCGCCATGTCGTACCTCTCCAGAACCCTCGGCAATCTGCGCAAGATTGGCTTCAAGGTTTGCTTGCCCAACACCCCCGAGACAGCTGAATACCGTAGCTAACCGTGTGCGCAACTGTAGGAATACTGGCATCAACTCAACGTTCGTTCCCCTCCTCGAGCTTCGCGTCTGCTCGGCCATTGCTAACTGGATCTCGATGCTCGACGAATAGTACATCGGTACGTCCCAAAGCACATCAACGAGGGAGGACTGAAGGTTGGGAGGAGACTAACTTAGTCAACAGGTGACACCAAGGCCGGTGTCCTCGTTGGTGTTGACAAGTTCGGCAACAAGTTCTACGAAAACATGGATGAACTTCCCCGTATGTGCCGAATGTCTGTTTCTGGTATATACACGGGTCTTTTGCTGAACAACTTCAACAGTCCGCTCAAGATGGGTTGACTACGCCAAGCACGATTACGATGCGTAGGTTTTGTCATTAGTCTATTTCAAAATCAGTCTAACTCGCTCCCCTACAGCGGCCAGATCGAGCCCCTGTGGCACGCCTGGATCTCCTACTCGGTCGACACCCCTCCCAACAAGGACCCCATCACTACCGCCACTGGCATTGCCAACCGTCCCTGGGCCAACACGGAGCACATTCCCAACAGGACCTTTACCAGAGCCGCTTTCAAGACATACAGCACGTAAGATGCCTCTCTCGACTGTAGTTATCTGACCGGATGAGCTGATCCTGTCTCAGAACCAAACCCAAGATCCAGTCTTGGCAGCCCGTCGCTGCCCCCAGGTAAAACAAGGCTAATCGGGAGAAAGGGGGGCGGTGTTGGAATGATAAGTGTACATACAGACATTACTGTGGTAAATCGACCGCTGTTCAATTGTACCGATCTCGGTACCTTCCCAAAACGCTTGACAATGGAAAATTGCTCAACAAATGACATGGTTAGGAAAAAACGCCCTGGGGTTGTGGTGAAAGAGAAGTGGTAAGGCGCGGGAGGACATTATGACCACAATGGAACTGTTTCTCTCCGCCGATTTCTCTTTCTTGCACGCCGTGGACAAAATCCGGGCACTTGTAAGTCAAAACGCATACCTCCCCTATTACCCAACCTGGGTATGTGCCATTACAGCCTTCGTCCTGTCATCAGCAAAGCGAACCTCGCGTTGTCACTCTGGCACTTGTCCTATTTCTTCATTCTGCTCTTTCTCCCATCCGATTTCTCTCACCATGTCTTTGCTGCTCTCGTGCGGTGTGAACAGAAGGTCTGGTGAGCAAATCCCATGTACCACCAACCCCGCAGCAAGTTGTCGCTCGCAAGCTGCATCCGGAGGCCAACTTTGCATCAATTCTCGATTCATTTTCTTGACCAGTCCAAGAACATTGCTAATAGAAACTCTTACACAAAGGCTGACTGGCCCCGGTGGAGGAGTCTGGCACCACAGGTCGTTTGGGAGAGCCTCACTCGCTCTGTATAGAGTGGAGTAAAATGGCAAAGGTTATCAAAAGCTAGGGCAGTTATCTCTGTGTGGTCGGTGCGGGCGGGGGAGATGACTTTGAGAAGGGACCAGTTCTCTTCTTCCTTGGCGGTTGAAGCCCGGCTTTCTTCCTGGGAGGATGAGGCGGGGGTAGTCAGTGGATCAGCCACAGCGCCTTTTTGTCCAAAATTGACGAGGTGCGTTGTGGTCAAAGTAGTGGGTTACAGCTGCTGGAAGCTGTAGAGTGGGTCGGACGCTGGGATTTGGTCCGATGGTGTCATCTAGCAGCGGTGGTGGGCTATTGAGAGGAACTGCGGTGAGGGGACGGCTTGCCGTGGGATCGTGCTGCCATTGCAGATTTATGGGGCACGCAGGGAATCATATCGACCGGTCCCCTGAGGCTCGTGGCTGGGTCTAATTGTGGGGTGAAAAACGGCGTCTTCCCAGTAGACAAGGGCAAGGTTCTGGTCGTCAGTTATTCGACACACATCCCACATCGTGTTGTGGTTTCATCGCTTTTTGTATACCAAAAGTCAGCTGTCTTGATTAGGGAAAGGAGATGAAGACCTTGCGAGCCAGAAAGGGACCTCTGGAGAAATTTGCCGACGTCGTGATCCGGAGAAGAGGTTGAGTCAAAGTTGAGGACCGCACCAAGCATGCATTGTAATAGTTGGTAGTTATGCCTAGGATGTCGATGTACGGGTTGATCCACGGCTTCATCATACTGTCGTGATCTGACGGGGAGCCAGGCAGATGGCTGCCCACTCGGAGTAGAATTGATAGTAATATTTCAATGTCTCCTCTCTTGCCTCGAAGTTGATATGCAGGGGTAGCAGTTGGTTTTCCTCTGCTCCCCCTCATGCCACGGAGGACGGATAGTTTTGGAAAAATATATCGGCTTCTCCTCGTCCCAATCTAGGCTTTCGAAGGTAAGAATGACTGCTGTTGGTTCCCACACCTCTCGCTGGATCTGGCGGCGAATCTCGGGCGGCAGGTAATTCCAATCACCTAGACGAGGTTTGCAGAGGTACAGTGACCCATCTGTCATTGCGTCTATCTCGAGAAGCAGGCAAGTCTGGGTAATTTTACTAAGAGCTCTACTTGGAAATAGGAGGACGCTACTGGTTGCGAGGCAACTTGTAGCAAGGCGGGGGGTTTCTGATTGGCAAATACAAACTTTGTTCTCTTGATGTTTGACAAAACTATGTCGCCAAACATGGACAATCCTCAAAGGAACGATGCACTTTCTGAGAGCACAAGTCTAGCCCGTCTAGTCCTCTTTCATCTCCCTGCCTCCAATGTTGCCCGTGCCGTATGGTAAACAGCGTCTCTCTGTTTCCGAACTAGGACCGTTTGCATTCCTTTGACTCGGAGGCGTTAGAACACATATTCTCCTGTCATATCGCAAGCAAGTGTAGCATACCTTTAACAAAAACTCACACAACCAAACCATGTGCTCAACTCCTACCCCACCCCCTTACATCCAACCCAAAACTCGCTATCAAAGGCCTCAAACTAGACTTTCTATACAACAACTCCATAGCGTCCTTTTTCTCGACATATTGGCTTACAAGAACACGCAAGAGCGGCTGTCGTACCGGGAAGAAGGTCGGGATCTCAATCCTCGTAGTGCTGAAAAGTTGAACAAGATACAAAGTCTCGATCTCAGGGTTGATACAGCCACTTCTGCACTTCTCCATAGTGACTTTTGCGTCGTGGTTGATAATCTTGAACCAAACATTATACCAGTGAAAGTGCCTCAGCGTCTCCCGGCGAGACTCTCTGTCAATAAACAGGGTCACGGGCGGCCGATTTCTGAACCTTCCGACGCTGGGGCTGGCGATGGGGACGGTTCGGGGTTTGAGGAGGGAAGGAAAATGCAAGTTCAACAACAGCATAGGGGAATTCACAGGTCGGTGGTGTGAATTGCCCCTTCGACAGCATGAAAAAACAAGTGAAAGTCACCTCTAAACATAAGGGGAGGTTGTTGTTCGACAGGTCCCTGTTTTTTCTGTGCTCAATAGCTCATGCTGTTCAATCATTACAACGTGGATCACTTGTTCATTCTCAAGACAGAATGCCTGGCATGCTTCTGGGGGCCTTAAGTTTGTTATCAGCCTACGACGCAAACATCGTTTCTCTGCTTTTGTCATCTTTCTTCTAATCCCTCTTAACGATATCTCCATCACTCTTTGCTGGGTAGCATAAAGGAAGGCAAACAAAACGCAAAAAACACACAACCAGGATAGAAAAGAAAAAATCACGCATAACCGTCTCGTTTCTCTTCGACTTTAAACCCGTCTTCCCTCTCTTGCTCTCCTCTCTACCCTCTTGCATACATGTCTAAAAGACCAACGCATATGCATGAAAATGCAACGCCAGAAAGACACCAACATCATCTCTCTTGTTCTAGCAGCATGACAAACTCGACAAGTCGCAAGATAAAACAGAACAAATTGGATGATAAAGATGTGTAGGATGTATATACGAGCGATATCATCGTATGTTTCAGGCAAACAAAATACTGCGGAAAGCAACCTGGAAGACGACCCCTCAGTCTATCCTTTTTGCTTTCATTTGAAGCGAGTTTCGATAGCTGCCTTGATCGCTAAACGCCAAAAGAACATCGTGTTAGCCAACATACCGGCAAACAGGAACAGGGTATCTTACCTTCGGTCGTCACACGAGCATCGCCAAACAACATCCTCGTACCAGGCATGTAGAACATCGGGTTCGGGACATCAGCTGTCAAAAAAATCAGTTATCAGTACCATTACCGGAGATCAGGTAAGGAAAACTCACCATATCCACTAGCTAACCCCCTCTTCATGACAATAACCTGCTTGCTCTTCCAAGCATGCAAGACAGGCATTCCAGCAATCGGGCTGCCAGGCTCCAAAGCAATGGGGTTGACGGTATCATTGGCACCAATGACAAGCGTAACATCCGTTTCCCCAAAGTCATCGTTGATCTCATCCATCTCAAGCACAATATCGTAAGGCACGCTGGCTTCGGCAAGCAGGACGTTGCACTGACCTGGCATGCGGCCAGCAACAGGGTGAATGGCGAAGCGAACCTTGATGCCCTTGGAACGAAGCATCTGGGTGATATCCGAGATGGCATACTGCGCCTTGGCAACCGCCATGCCGTACCCAACAACGATAATGACGGATTCAGCGTTGGTGAGGGCGTCAGCGGTCTCCTCAACATTGGTCTGTGTGACGCTGCCTTCTATCTTGTAGTCACTGGTGGTGGGCGCCGAGATTCCTCCAAAAAGCACATTGACAAGGGAACGGTTCATGGCAACACACATGACGTATGAAAGAATAGAACCAGAAACGCCAATGAGTGCTCCGACCGTGGTGAGAAGGGGATTGTTCAGCATGAAGCCTTCGGCCACAAGCGCGAAACCGCTGTATGCGTTGAGGACCGTGATGACCACGGGCATATCGGCACCACCAATGGCCGCCGTGGTGGTGTAGCCCTTGATGAATGAGAGTACGGTGTTGGCAGCAAGGGCACCGGCGGCAATCAACGGAGCTCCAGGGGCCATTGTGACAAACGCACCCATGGTGGCCACATTCGCAGTAAGGAGGCCGGCATTGACCGCATGGCGAGCCGGCAGTCGAAGAGGCTTGGAAGACATCTTGCCCGCAAGTTTGAGGAAGGCAACGATAGATCCAGTGAAGGTGATACCGCCAATGAGGACGCCAAGATAGCCAGTCACCATGTGGAGCATGGACAGGTCAGCAACATCAGCCATGACACTCCCGATACTGGTCAAGACCGCAGCAAGGCCGACAACGGAATGCAGGGCAGCCACAGTTTGGGGAAGATCGGTAGGTGTGATGCGTTTGCCGATCAGGAAGCCCAAGACGGTTCCAAGCGTAGCGAGGCCACCAAACTGAGCGAGAACTTCAGGCGTGAAACCGACTGCCAACAACGAAGCTAGAACACCGGATACCACGCCCATAATACCCAACATATTTCCCATGCGAGCAGTTGCCTGCGATGCAAGACCCGAAATAGAGGTGATGCAGAGTATCGAGCTCACAAGATAACCAGCTTGAACAAGGCCTGCCGCTCCGCTCGAAGCCGCAGCGATGAAGCCACCTCCAAACACGAGGGCCGGGATTCCATAAAGCCACGGATACTCGGGGGGATCAGTGGCACGGCGGAACATGTCAAGCATGCGTTTTGTGATGACAAACCCACCACCAATGTTGACAAAAGCAAGCAGGACAGAGGCGGCACCAAAGACTTGTGGAATCGTTTCAGGCAGGTATCCTCCGCCGAGAATGAACAAACCACCAACACCAACCATTCCAGAAATGGCATTGGTGACGCTCATCAGAGGCGAATGCAAAGCAGGAGCGACGTTCCAGACAACACGGTATCCGATGAGAGAGGCCAAGGCAAACGTAAAGGCATTACCCATGAACAGCGGAGTAGTAAACTTGCCCAATGCGACAGCCGAGCCCATACCGCCGGTGATCAAGGCAACCTGGCGAGTTGCTTTCTGCCATGGCGTAAGTGCCACGACTTCGGCTTCCTTTGCCGCCGTCGAAGCAGATGCGGGAGCGGGAGGAGGCGCTGGTCGGGGTGCCGGGGGAAGAACATGCCCTTCTTGTGTCACAATGGCGCCGCGTACGACCTCATCTGTCAGATCGATTCCAAACTCCTTATCCTTGGGTGCCATGGACAAGAAGAATTTGGTGATATTGTTCGAGTACAGGGTTGAAGATTGCGTCGGTAGCCTAGAAGGGAAATCGGTGTAACCTGTTTTGCTGTTAGTCACGGGCCATATCGGGTACTGCTCCCGTGGCACTACTCACCAATGATCTTGACGTCCTTGTAGGTAATCAGCTTTCCGGGTTCGGTTTTTTCACAATTTCCACCAGATTCAGCAGCAAGATCGACAATAACAGATCCAGGCTTCATGATCTCAATCATGGCTTTGGTGATGAGTTTCGGCGCAGGTTTCCCAGGAATCAGGGCCGTGGTGATGATGATGTCGACTTCACGAGCTTGCTCGGTAAAAAGCTTCATCTCGGCTTCGATGAACTCTTTGGACATTTCCTTGGCGTAACCGCCTGCACCGGAGCCATCTTCTTCAATCTCAACTTCGACAAACTCAGCACCAAGTGACTGAACCTGTTCCCTTGCAGCAGGTCGAGTGTCGAATCCACGAACAATTGCACCGAGTCTCCTCGCAGTTGCAATGGCGCTCAGCCCAGCAACACCAGCACCAATGACAAGAACCTTACAGGGCGGGATTTTACCAGCGGCAGTGACTTGACCAGTCAAGAAACGACCAAAGTTGTTGGACGCCTCGAGGACCGCCTTGTACCCAGCAATGTTGGCCATGCTGCTCAGGGCGTCAAAGACCTGGGCTCGAGAAATACGGGGTATGAGATCCATAGCGAATGATGTGGCCTTGCGAGCGGCGAGTTTCTCCACAAGCGCCTTGTTTTGGGCAGGTTGAAGGAAGCTGATGACGGTCTGACCCTCGCGTGTCTGGTCGACTTCCGTAACACTCGGCCCTCGCACCTTGAGCACAACGTCTGCGCCTTTCCAGACATCAGAAGCATCGTCTACCAAGGTAGCACCAGCGGCAGCGTAGGCATCATCCAGAAAGTCGGCTTCGGCACCAGCTCCTTTCTCCACAAGGACTTGGCCAAACCCTTTCTTGAGCAAAAGGGCCACATTCTGAGGAGTGAGAGCCACGCGGCGTTCGTTTGGATAGGTTTCGCGGGGCACTCCCACAGTCAGCTTGGAGTACGGTGTGGTTGGCGGCAGGACTACCGTTGAGTCGGTTGAGTATGCTGCCATTGGGCCCCTTGCCGACGGCTTAGCCGGGATGCCGGACAAGACGGAGGCATGGCGGACAAGCTGGAGCGATTGAGATTTCGGGAGAGCAACACCCAACGAGGCCGAACTCGGCCGATCACTTCCGGCAGTTCTCGTGCTGTGCCACGCCTTTTGTGAGATCACGACGGTGCTGCCATTGCCAGCGTGGACCGGGGCGAAGTCTGCCAGATAGAATTAGGTTTCAGTGGCTCACAAAGATAAACAGACAAAGTTCAACAGTGGGCGTGGGGTGGCGTGGCGGCTCACCAAACAAACGAGCTACTGCTGTCAACGTTGGCCTAGAGGCGCGTTCAACGGGGCGCGAGCGTTGGTAGGGACGTGGCATGCAAGACGCGGCGTTGCAAGCCAGCGCCGGCTGGAGAAGAGACCTCGACATTATGTCTGCGCGCGAGCCGTTACGCTATCGACGCAGATCGAGGGTCTTGAGATCATTTGTTCACATGCAGGGCAGGATGGCTTCTGGCAACAAGGGCAGCGAGATCGGCGGAGAAGGCGCAATGAGGGGAGGACGACGTGGAAGACTGGACGTAAGACGGAGGCTTGTTGGAGGCTCACGATCCTGTCGTGCTTGCGCTACATTAGCAGCACTTGGTTGCGGGTTGTCATAACAATGAATGGAAGGAAAGGGATTTTTGTTGTCTCACAGGGCAGGCAGAGGGGCCATTGGGATTAAACATCCCTTCCTCCACTCATGCGTCCCTGACCCGCACACTGCGTGCTTCCTGCACTGCACGGTGCCTCTTGGAGTGGTGTGCTACCCCGCCCCTCGAGGAGGGGTTGATGGCCCGATGCGTGTTCCGTCGATTGCCGTCAACTGTCTGGCTGGCAAAATACCCGGCGGCATCTCTTGTCTCCTCGTCGGGTCGGATGCGACGGGTTTACGAGCTCAGGCGTGTGCAAGGCGCCGTGGGGTTCACTCCATCCCGAGGAAGCAATCACGGTGCTTGGCTGCATATCGTCGTCGTCGTCTGTTTGGTCCAGGACGAGAAAGTGCGGGGGTGGGGAAGGTGGAGAACGTTGGCCCCGCAGTACGTCAAGTGTGGGTCGGAATGTGCCCGC
The DNA here is from genome assembly GCA_033296915.1 of Triangularia setosa. Lineage (NCBI taxonomy): Eukaryota > Fungi > Ascomycota > Sordariomycetes > Sordariales > Podosporaceae > Triangularia > Triangularia setosa. Next base: position 18,873 of record MU866318.1, on the reverse strand, counting down.
CAATCTCGATGTCTTGGCGCCCTGCATCTTCAACGTTCCACGAACCATCAACGCGCCAGTCTGGCATCAGCAGTCCGGCCCGTTTCCAGTCTTGCAGAAGTTGAGAGGGAGGTCAAGCTGCATGCGTGGTGTGTATTCTGGGTAAATTAGTGTACTTATGCGCGATTTGTAGGCATCATCATTCGTGTAACACAAGTTGGTGGTTGACGCCGTGTGACAAGTGAAAGAAGCTGACCGGCGGTTTTTATAGGCGGCGCGACGGCGTGTTGACCCATTGTGTGTTCCAGCATGGCTTTGGAAGAACTTAATAGTTTATATCTCGAGACCAAGGAAGCCGACAATAGGCCCAGCAATCTAGAATTGCCAATTCTGGCCGACTGGGGCCTCAACCAACCACAACCATTGAGTCCCATGGGCGTGCTGAGATACCATCATCGAGGTGTCCAATGCCATTCCGCAACCGCTTTCCGACTCTCCGATATCAAAAGCCGCATTATGTACAGCAGCGCCACCTGTGCTTCTTGATCAAGCATGCCAGGCCTCCCACCACATTCTCGCCAAGCGCGTGATCCTCACTTTCGTCCAGGCCGGCTCCAAGGCTGTGGCTGTTGAACTGAACGAGGCTACCCGGGACTGAAGAAACTCCGCCAATGACGGCCACCAAAGTGCCGCATCCCAAGATGTCAGTTAACAAAGTATTGGCGACCGCGGATAGAGCTACTCCGTTGGGAAGTGGCCTGGCCAATCAACACCCACGAACCGTTTCGGAATATGAACTTGACCTGTTTTGATCTGTGATTGACACTGGAGATGACACGCAATGCCTGGACATTGATCAAGATGAACTGGGGCGCATAGAGGTATAAGGAGGGCTGCCTCTTGGGCAAGTCTGTATGTGCTGCAATCAATGTCTTCCCTTACTTGAATTGAAGCATTTCCATTACCAGTGTGAAAATGACCCCTCTATCATCTGCTGCCCTCGTCATCGGCCTTGCGGGCCTTGTATCGGGGCATGGGTTCCTGAAGAGCATCACCGTCGGGGGGAAGAACTATCTTGCGTGGCAGGTTGGTCAAGATAACTATGTGAACCCTCCTCCCGTTCGATACGCGCGACAACTCACCGATAATGGACCGGTTCCCGATTTCACAACCAAGGATATCACGTATGTCAAGAACATCCCTTACATTGAAACCTCCAGATCATTGATGGTGAGACAGTTGTGGCGCAGGAGGGAATATTCCAGCTCAAGGTGTCATCGAGCTAAAGGCGGGTGACAAGGTGTAAGTAGTGACCCATGTTTTGTGCATTGCCAAACTGTCGACTAATCTAACCACTCTCAGCACCTTGAACTGGGATCAATGGGGATCGTCTCACAGTGGCCCAGTATTCACGTAAGAACATCCCCCTGGCACCGGCCGCTCTTTGGCTGACACCTGGGTCTCAAGCTATCTCGCCAAATGCGCCAACAACGACTGCAAGACCTTCAAGGGCGACACTGGCAATGTCTGGGTCAAAATCGAACAGCTCTCCTACAACCCGCAAGGTCAACCACCGTGGGCTTCCGACCTCCTCCGTGAGCAAGGCGCCAAGTGGTCCGTCACCATCCCGCCCAAGCTAGCTCCGGGCGAATATCTTCTTCGACACGAGATTCTGGGTCTACACGTCGCAGAGCGGAGACTCGGCGCGCAGTTTTATCCCAGCTGCACTCAGATTCGGGTCACGCAAGGTGGAACCACACAGCTGCCTGAGGGGATCGCACTGCCCGGTGCTTATAAGCCCGAGGATCCTGGTGTAAGTTTACGGATGACTATGTGCGCTGGTGGATTCAAGACTGACAGGGGGACATGACAGATCTTGGCTGCGCTTTGGAGGATTCAGCAGGGGCAGACACAGTATGTGGCTCCTGGTGGGCCGGTCTGGAGCGAGGCTGCACCGAATGCCAACCGGGCTGGGCCGTGAGTCAAATGAAGGATGGGAAGTTGAGGAGGAGGTCAATTTCGAGTAGTGATGATCCGGTTTTTTGTACCAAGGCTTGATGGAAATGAAACATTACAGACACTGACATCTTGGATGGCAGCAGCGGGGATTGATAGTCCGCTTGTATCTATGCTCTGAGTTCCAGGTTGCCGTGGAAAGAAAAGTGTATGAGAGCAAACACTGTATTCGAGGATATATATATTAGGTCAATCACGTCCCTACGCACATATATCTGGTAACTGTAATGGTCGGATAGCTCAGCTGGTAAGACGTAGGTGACCCGGATTGGGCAACTAACAATGCCTGGTGTGAAATCACTGCTCCGCAGACACCCGGGTTTGATTTCTCGGTGAGCTTTCGGCAGTCTGTTCTTTTGTTTGTTTGACTTCCAGACCATGAGCGTTGTGTTGATGCTCTCCATGGCCTTTACGCGTGTCACCAGCACCAGATTTACCCACAGCCGGAATGGTCCCCTCCGCCCTCGCAACTGCCCGCTTCATATTCCGCCGAGGGGAAAGTGTTGGATCACCCATTCCCAGCACACAGTTATCACCACATCCCTGCCAAAATCACATTCCCGTTGATTATCTTTTGATGATCTCCTCAAAAACTGGCGTCTATTTGGCAAGAGCAGCCGTGAGAAGGCTCGAGTAGGTGGGAAGATCAGAGATCTGCTTCGGCTCACGGTCAAGCTTTCCAGAAAATAGATTGCACCCGCTCATTCGTCCCGCTTCGCTAGGGTGGGTGACGACAACTTCTTGGATTCTTCAGTTGAGTGGCAAGCACAATGGAGACTAAAAGCGTGACCTCTGCTTTGCCAATGCCCTCATGTCCGTTACCCACCACACTTCAACCAACAAGGCAGCGTGTCCTGTACTGATTTGAAAGATGAAGTTCTCGCCAACTCTGGCAGCACTGGCGACCTGGCTGCCGGCAGCGTCCGCAACAATCTACTTCGCCGGCGTTGCCCAGTCAAGCGGCGAATTCGGCGCCTGGAGCCCGACACAGACCAGAGGCACAGGCCTCCCTGGCCGCTTCGGCGTCGACTACGCCTTCATCTCCAACTCTGGCATCGACACCATGATCGACACCCACAAGGTCAACCTCCACCGCGTCGCCTTCCTCCTCGAGCGCATGTGTCCCCTGTCCTACGGCCTCGGTGCCAAATTCAACGAAACCCACTTTGACCACTTCAAGGAAGCTATCGACTACATTACCATCACCAAAGGCGCTTGTACGTTCCTTTTTTCTTCTCTTCCCCCCCTCCATTTTCCTTCTCCTCACTAACCTCCCCCCCCCTCAGATGCAATCCTCGACCCCCACAACTACATGCGCTACAACGACCCCTCCTCCCAGCCCTTCTCCGGCAGCGTGATAGGCAACATCTCGGACCCCACGGCCGCCACGACCGCTCAGTTTGCTGCCTTTTGGGGGGAGCTCGCTCGCCGCTTTGCTGACAATGAGAAAGTCCTGTTTGGTCTGATGAACGAGCCGCACTCGATGCCCTCCCAGCTGGTGTTTGATAACCTCCAAGCCGCCATCACCGCCATCCGTGCCACAGGCGCTACAAACATGATTATCACCCCCGGGAATGCTTGGTCTGGTGGTCACTACTGGACGAAAGGAGGTGACGAGGCAAACAGTAAATGGATCCACAAGCTGGTTGACCCGATCAAGAATCTGGCTGTGGATATCCACGAGTATTTGGATGAGGATTTTAGCGGGGGTCATTTGGCTTGCACGCAGGATCCGGTGCCGAATCTGGCCGGGGTGACGAGCTGGTTGAGGCACCATGGGTTGAAGGCGTTTATTACCGAGTTTGGGGGGTCGAACACGACGGAATGTACGAGTATGTTGAATGGGATTTTGGATTACATGGCGGAGAATGATGAGTATATCGGGTGGACGGCTTGGGCGGCGGGGCCGTTTTGGGGGCCGAATAGTCCTTGTTGTACGGATCAGAGGCAGTATGGGAGTTTGGAGCCGGGGAGTAAGGCGAGTGATGGGGGGCCGGGGTTGTATGCGACGGTTTGGTTGCCGGTTATGTCAAAGAAGGTGCCGGCCAAATTGCAGTGGAGCGGCCCGGCGAATGTGATGGGAGGTGTGCTAACGGAGAGGGTTTGATTTTATTCATTTTGGGATCGAGGTAAAAGGGAGTATGTGGTAGGTTTGGAAATGATGTAAAAGGAGACTAGATTAGGTTGCTCTAGTGAAGCTAAATGGTTCCAAGTACAATTCTTTAGAGACTGTAGATACAGTCGTCTTTGTGCCTTGTTTGTTTAAGATTTCAACGGTCAAGTAGCTGGCGGATAGTGATCCTTCGTGAGGGTAGCAACAGTTAAACTTTTCGAGTTTGTGCAATAATCGCAGTTCATCAGCGCCATGATAAGCACCAACTGCAGGTAACACCCGGAAGTTGAAGTTGATCTAGGGTGGTGGGGTGCCCAAGAGGACCATCGTCTTCGTCCGAACATGTTGATGCAATTCGGCTCCCGGCTGTCACTACGCTGGGATCTACCCAGCTGTCTCTGGCGGGATGATGATCTTAAAATAAAATAAACGACTTGAGCTAGTTCAGCTAGCAAACCCTTGTCTTGTCGGTGCGTCAAATGCCGGATTGGCAGTTTTGTGTATTGTGAAGGGAGAGGTCGTCATTGTCGTTGATGTCAACTGTCGCCAGCTGAGGGCCAGCTGCTGGGCAGGAGGTGGGGGGAAATTTGTCGCGTTTCTGAAACATTGCCCTCACACCTTCTGGAACAGATCGACAACGACGACACCTGGGGTGTAGCGGCTAGGGTAACATGTCGGAATTGCCAAAAAAAAATATTCTTTGTTATTTGTTGGTGAAGAGATTGTGACCTGAGATGTCTTTGTTTGCTGCCTCCCGAGCCGAAGAACGGATCTTGTGCTCGCCGGGCCGCTTGCAGCTGCGATGTCTCTGGGCAACTGCAAGGGGTTGTGCCCTCCTGCACCAACACTCCCAGCTGCCAATTCCAATTGGCCAACAGCACCATTACAGATCGACAACATATCGAAAAGAGGTCATTGTTTTTTTCCCGCAAGCATGCCGACGTGTCGATATTCCACGAATCCACTGATAATCACACAGAAACAAACCGCGACAGCGGCGAGAAGGACGAACTCCGATTGGCGGGCTGACAACAGGAAGGTCTTGCGGCGTGCGCCGGAACGCTGAGCATCCGGGACGAAACACGGCCTACCCCGGAGACCCTGGGACCTCTGGGGGAACTTTTTTTTTTGATCTCCCAGGCACGATACTGGTGTTCCCGCCCCCCGTGACGCCCACTTTCCGTTTTCTGTCCTCCCTATCCATTTTGCGCCGCTAGCCGTCATCCTCATGGCGGGCGGGCACCAGTACCTAGGTCGCCAGTTGTCGTCCACCATCGCTGTTCGCTGTCGGCAACGTTGACTTCCGCGCCTCCAAGCCTGTTGGTGCTTCCACCTAATTCGCTGTGCCAGTCACCAGTCGCGTGGGCCATCTGAAATCTTTCCCAACTGCCTTTTCTCGGGAGCTGCACGTGGACAGGGGTTCTATTGGAGATGGATGGGATGGGTTTTCATTCCGACGGCACATCGAGGGGCACCCAAGGGCACTTTGGAGATCTGGTTTTGGCCCCACGCACTCCCGTCAGGGAAGAGCTGGTCTCGCATCCACCCCCTTCCGAAACGAATGTACAGACGCCCGCACCCACCATTGCCAATTTTGCAGCCTTTTACCTGGCCCGTACGAAATGTCAAGGTTGAAGGCATGTAACAGATCCCGGACCGAGTTTGTCTTGCTTCCCCCGGGCCCAGCGCCCATCCGCCCAGGGGCCCGTTCCCATGCAAAGAGAGCAACAATGAACTGCACCTCACTCAAAAGGGGAGGGTGACCGCATGCCGTGATCTTTTCCCTTCCTTTGGTCCTCTTCTCCTCCTCCTGTTATGTTGCTTGTCGTTTGCCTCCAATACTGTTTCTCTTTTCTACTCAACGTTGGTTGAGCCAGGTGTGGTGATTAGCGGATTCTGTCTGGGTCCGCTCCATCCCCTTATATTCCCCGTTCCACAGCCCGGTATGCCTTTGAGTATCCCGCACTTCCCTTCTTCAGCTGCCTCTTATCCCCGAGAAGCGGGTGCTCGTTGGACATCTTTGGCCAAGCAACATCGATCGAAGATGGCGTTCCCATTCTCTATCCTGCCTATATCGGCCGTCTTTGTCCTTGTGGTATCATCACTCTTCCTCAGCCTCGGAAAGTCAGCTCCGGCACATGGCGGCGTTTGCTATTCACACGACCTGCCAAACACATTGGCCGAGTCCTTTCCAAACAGCGCAACCGGAGTTCTTAATGCCACACTGGCCATCATTCCCATCTCGCTCGACTCTGTTAGGCGCTTGATCCCACCACAGTACAGGATCCTCGAAGGAGCGTACCGATCACTGCTTCCGGGCTTTCCCGAGGGAATGTACCCTGTCATGCTGCAAGCTGCACACGACCACGACGTCCAGTTTAGGGCATATGGTATCACGATAGAGGACTTTTCGGTATGTGCCCCGGAAACAGAACGGGCCTTGGTAGCTCTTTGCTAACTGATCTTTAGCGTGTTGGTTTTGAGTTTCCGTTCCTAGACTTTATGGGCGATGGATATTCCTCCTTCAGATGGGCGCCGGCGCAGCTTATTAGTGCTACCAACGACATTGCCTTGGAAGGATCCCGAGCGTACGGTACTATTGTCTCTCCAGCCGAGTACGAGCCTCTCTGCGACGCCTACGAGGCGCTCCCCAACGGCGTCATGCACTTCAAGGGATCCAGCGTCAACTCGGCCGAGTTTATCGAGTTGGAAATGAGGCGTCTTCCTCTAAATCTGAGCCCATATCCGATGGAGCTGTTCAAGAATATCACCAACCAGCCGACCTTCGCCAACGGCACTTCATGCGACAACATGATCAGGCTGTTCAACACGACCATGTCAACTGGTGAATATGCACCCAGGGCTGTGCGTGGTAGCGTCAAGGCCAAGACGAATGCCTTGTTCAAAGGGGCAGAGAAGGAGTGGACGGAGATATACGGTGTACAGGTCGCCACCCCATTTATCGAGAACAACTATCTCGACTGCAAGACCATGAGAGGTTATGAGGGAACTGGTGGGCCTGGGGACTCGTATGTCCAAGGAAGTGATGACAATAATCACGAGCTATGATGAAGTTCGATGTTTTAAGCTCAGGGGATAGACTTATACTTTACTTAATGATACCCGGCGGACTCGGCACACCGGACTGGACTCGGCACACCGGACTGGACTCGGTGCAGAGCGCCAACAACTTTTTCTGTACATATATTGAGTATGGTTCGGGTTTGGAATGTGGTGAATATGGAGCGTTACTGTCGATACAGCAGAACAGTTCACATAGATATTTTTAATACCTGCACGAACTCTTATGGTTGTCAACTAACGGTGCTCTTGATCAGTTCACACCAACTTATTATGCACCCACCAACATCACATCCTGTTCACCACAGAGCCAATGTCCACCCTCTTTCGCCGTCATGCCTCGTCAGCAGCCCCTTTTTCCAAATTGTCAACCGCCTCGTCTAGCAACTGCCTCATCCTCTCCGATCGAGCCGTAAACGAAGCCTTGAAGGGCAACACGATCCTGTTTATCTCATTTCGTTAGCAACTAGCCCCCTCTTCCCTCCACATCTAACTCCAAAAAACAAGACAAGAAAATGGGACAAAAAGACGTACGCCTGCCCCCTAAAACTCCACTCCTCGCCCACCTCACCACCTTCCGGCGTCCCCACCTCCATCGTAGCCAACATCCCCGCCAGCACAATCAAAAGACTATTCTCCGCCAAGTGCCTCCCGATGCAGACCCTCCTCCCAAAACCGAAATTCCCCTGGGGCAGCGGTTCCCCTCTGCCGCCTTGTTGGTTTCTGGGGAGGTAGCGCTCGGGTATGAACTGCTCTGGATCAGAGTAAACAGCCGGATCGTGGTTCATGGCCCAGACGTTTTGGTAGATTATCGTTCCCTTGGGGATGAACATGCCGTTGTAGACGTCGTTATTGAGGCTAGCGTGGGGGATGCCGAGGGGGGAGAGGGGGTTCATGCGGTAGGTTTCTTGGAGGATGAGGTTGGTGTATGGCAACTGAGAGAGATCGGAAAAGGTTGGGAGGCGGGAGGAGGAGGGGGACTGGGTGAGATTGTCGATTTCGGAGTGGGCTTTGGATTGGACGTGGGGGTTTTTGAGGAGGTACAACACAAGAAGCATCAAGGTGGCAGAGGTCTAAAAGGTGGGGGGTTAGATCTAGTTTGGGGGGGGGGGGGGGGGGGGGGGGGGGGAAAGAGGAGGGGGGGGGGGCACCCGCCCCTTTAAATTCAACCAATTACATGGGGGGGGGGCGCCCCTTTTTTTTTTTTTATTGTTAAA
>MU866318.1:0-10457 GCA_033296915.1 Triangularia setosa | reverse complement strand
GGAGGAGAATGAGAAGGGGGGAGGGGAACCGGACCGTGTCATTGCCTGCTATGACGATGGTGGCGGCGGCGCCTTTTATGTCTTCTATGGTGAAATCGTTGGGGAGATTTTGTTCCGTGTTAGAGGTGTGGATTGACATGCGGTTGTGGACAAAGCTTGCGATTGAGGCTGAGGTAGGAGAGGACATGGCGGCTTCAAAGGGGATGCGGGTGATGTCTTCGATGGCGTGACGCCAGGTTCGGGCATAGCGGAGGCGTTCCATGAAGGGGAGGTAGGTGGGTAGGTATCTTGCTGGAAGTCTGGAATCAGCGTTTTTGAAATTCGAGAGGTAAAAAGGTAGGTAAGGAAAGGCAGCAGCATACTGAGAGGAAATCGATCCATGATCGAGCTTGCTGGCGCCCCTGACTTGCCGATCGCCTCGGCCGACTCCTCTGCTAGTTTGATCCATTGACTGTCTGGACTGTCGACGTCTAGCCCGTAGGATATTTTCAAAACGATCGCCACTGCGAACCGTCTGACGGCTGTGACCCAGTTTTCTGGGTCATCAAGCATTCCTTTGCAGCAGATTAGAGCCTCTCGTAGTTGAGAGGCTTGGTATTGCCCTACCCGAGACTTGGTAAAGGGCGGTTGGAGGACCTTGCGGTGGAGGTGGTATTTCGGTCCCCAGCGAAGCCATGTGAGAGTTGGGGACCAACCCATTCTGGTTCGGCCTGTTAGTTGAGAATTGCGACTTTGGAAGGAAAGAGATATGTCCGAGAAGGTCACACGTGATAGGAGAGTTTTACCGTCGAACAGATGTTGCTCAGGGGTAACAAAGGGGCGTTCAGCAGGGACTCACTCCTCAAACATGACAAATCGCGGACGGTCTGCGTAATTTGATCCTCTCTTCTCAAGCAGTTCTGTTGCCGACTCCAAACAGTTCAACACTATCCATTTGGTGCCGAAGGTCTGAAAGAAGAGCACATCGCTCTCTGAGAAACGTCAGAGCTCCGAGCCGGGTCCCGGTAGAGGGCAATGGCGTAGAAAAAGCAACGTACCGTACTGCTTTGCCCATTCTGCATATTTCTTGAAAGCGGCATCCTCTGGGACAACCCGATAGTGCCCAAGAAGGAACTCTCCAGGTGGGCCAGGTGGAAGCAGTGGTCTCGTTTTTGCTCGCAAAAACTGTACAGTTTGGTAAGTTAATATGCCAAAAGCCAGAACAATAGTGATATGCTGTATAGCCAAGTCCTTCAGAATCTGGCTCATGAAATCAACACTGAGAGATAAGCCCGTCATTATTCGGTGGAGTTGGTATGGAGTCTCCAGTACGGTGGAGACGGGGGAAGAGGGGGTTCGTAAAAACAAAGCAGTTCAACTCTCGGATATCCAGGCATTTTAGTAGGTCAGGACCATTCACCATAAATGACAGCTGCTGTCGAGCACCGAGCATGCAACTGCCCGTACAATCCGGGTGTTTGCGGGATACTTGTCCCTCTCTCAGGGGTGTGCTGCCAATGGTGGCGCTCTATGGACATAGTCCTTCGTGTTAGCCATTGCGATTACCAAGATGATGCTTGGGAGGAAGGGTAGCCGATGGCGGAAGGAAAGCAGCGGGGCCGATGGTGCTATCGTCGAATCTAAATCAATACCGACAGCTCTTTCGGGCCGCATGCATTGTGGCTCTGGCCTAACAATCTTTGAGCGCTTTTGCGATTCGGCATATGTACCTAGTGCGACCAGGGAGCATCTGTCCGTCACCTGTGTAAGTCCACAAACCTACACAAGATCCAGAGATGACTGGTCGGTAAGCCCACGCTAACGTAGGACAGGACTCCGCTTCCAGGCTTGGTCTATCGACCCAACAAGGTGTAGCCTGTAGCTGAGCATGCTGTGACCACCACCATTACGATGAAGCACTCCAATCATTCCTGGGCTGGAGACGACAACGATTCAAGGTAGGCCTTCTATCTATGACCAAGAAGGTGGTATTCTGAGCGATGATGCGTCCAACCTGCATGCTCCGACTGCAATCTGGCTTGACGAGCGACTGGCGGTCTGTTGATCTCCGATATCTCGCAGGCCAGAGTCCGAGATCGTTGCTTCAGCTCAGTCCCACGTCTCGTTCAAGAACCTGGAGATATCAAATATTCCCTCCGTGAAGATTGACAAGACCTCATGATTTCGTTTCTGTTGAGTACTCTGGAGCATGTAAAGTGGCCCAACGGAGTGTTGGTGCTTGTGGTAGTGTAAAGCCCGCGGAGGTGCCTCTAGCGCTAACCAGGCCCCGCCGCTAACAAATGCAGGTCATTCTCGCCAGATCATCCTGCTCATAAAAAAGACTCGTTGCTCTGCCCATCTCGACATAGAAGCTTCCTTGGTTGAGCCCTTCGAACAGCCCTGTCAGCTACCATCCCACTCATACATCAATCTCGGACACACAACCGTCGTGAAAGTAGGGAGAAGCAGGTCGGTGCGAAACGTCCCCGAGACGGGCGAGAGTCAGTCAATGTGATCCAGAAAGAAGCAAACATTGGGGTGGCGGCGACGAGGGCGTCACAAGATATGTTTCGAATGCCGCGATGACGAACGGATGGATGGCACCTCGGCGGTTCAGGGGCAGCATCGTGTGCCGTTCCTGGGCACGGGCCCGAGTTCCATGGCCAGGGCGCTGGGATCCTGTGACGCTAGCGCACAGGGTCGCTATCAAAAGCCCCTGCCAGAACTGTGGGGAGACCCACTGAACCTGAATTGGCGAATTGGCGTTGCAGCTGGCGCGTCTTGTCCCAATTTCTGGTCATTTTACGCTTCCGGACCATCCAATTCAACCCTCGTCACCACGCCATATGCCATGACGCTCTTCGTGAGCTCCCTTCGTTGTTGATATTCTCGTTTGCTTTCTGCTGCTTTGCTTTTGAGCCTCGGAGCTCTATCCGCTCTTTATATCGCCAATTCCACTGCAACAAACCACGCACATTACATCTAGGCAACACAAAGATGCCGACACACGCGCGCACCGGATCGCGCTCGTCTATTGACCGAGTCTTCGAGCTGCTGTCGGATCTCGAAGAAGCCGACCTCTCGCTCCTGCTCGACGACCTGAACCATACCACTGCCAGCAACGTCCCCGTCTCCCAAGCTATTGCCTTGTTCGAGAAAGGTCCCAGCAAACCGAACAAGAAATATGAGCGTGCTTCGTCTCCTGTCAGAAATCTGCAGGCCGAGTTGGAGCGTCGGCACAGCAAAAGGCTTTCCATGGCGCCACTACCGAGGCCGCATTCCACGATAGCATCACCACCACCGAAAGAGAAGCCGGAACCGCTGGAGTTCTCATTCCCGTCCATTTCTCTCGATCTCTCTCTCGACTTTTCTTCGGCCACTCCCTTTGTCTCTCCAACTGCTCTTTCTCCCGTTACACCCCCGACTACCATCCCTTCGCTCGAGGCTCCTCGCCCTTCCTCCCGACCCGAACTCCCATCGTTGATCACGCTTTCCTTACCCGAAAACGAGCCGGCCACACGGCCCCTCTCGGTCCATTCAGCACGCTCGGGAACCGGTTCCGCACTGGGATCTCGGCCTCGTTCCTATAAGCGAATTGACCGGCCAACAATCCTGTCTCCAACAGCGACAGCCGAGCTTCACGCTCTCTTGTTGGCGTATCTTAACGACTCGCCATCCTCAGAAACGTCAACAGCAACTCCCTCGCCCACGACTCCCCTTCCCAGCTTGTCGAGTTCCATCTTTTCTTTTCGCCATCCAGACGATGAGCCGGAACCGATTACACCAGGCCTAGATCTCCTCGAGCCGTCCCCGACCAGAACACCGTACATGGGCTTTGGGTCATTGTCGGGAGGTTCTGTGGGTATGGGCATGGGCGGAAGCCTCAAGCCCAAGGCCAGCATGTCCAGCATTTTTGAGATTATGGGTTCGCACTAACGGCAATATCGGGAGCATTTTGAGCGTTTGCATTTTGCGTTTGCTAGTCTGGTTTGGGCTGGCTGGTCTGTTTGCTTTGTGTTCGAGGTCTTTTCTGTTTACTTTTTTTTTAATACTGTACAATTGGGCAACTTACATACAGAATGATATCCGAGGTCGCGAAGCCTCTTATTTAGCTGTCACTTGACGCGCGTGTCCTGTTGTTTGGCTGAGGCATCCCAAGGCCAACCTTGTGACTCTCGAGCCATACCTCCACAAGGCCGAGACGGGATGTTACAGAACAACAAGGATGGTGTTTTCTCTCTCTTTGAGAAGATCATTTCGGTGTAAGGCAGGACGCCACCGGCCTTTGAGCCGGAGTGTCTGCGACTTGGTCTGTACTACTCTTCGAAACCTCTCATCCTCTGCCGCTTTTCTACATCTCTGGTTACACGTAGCAGGTTTCCCCACCCACTTGGCGTTGGACACTGCGCTTAAGTTCCTTAGGATCAGGCTCTGGTGTTGCACACAATCAACCAGGCGCCGTCGGCCGTTCCCTTTGGCTACCAACTGAAGCAGAACAACGGCACAAACTGTCCCCAGTTTATTTCTCTGGGGCAGCTCTCAACGACCAAGCTATGCAGGTGTAGGCAGCACAGTATCATCGGCCGCGTTGGCGCTGCGGGGGGCAAACAGCTCGGCTCAAAACGTGTGATATCGGCTCATCAACACAGCGATGAAAATCCACAGTGGGCGGGAGCTTTTTTGATCACTGCAGTAGTTCATCAGTTGATGTTCATTTTTGGACTAGCGTTGATTGGCCTCGAGGAGCACAAATTCATGGCACCTTTACGCTATCGACCTTGACCATACCAAAGCACGCAACCCTAGCCTCACCCTACTGGGAGTTCGAAACCACTGATTCGATGTGATCTTGCAGAAGGCCTTGTCAATCCTGCCTCTCGGATGACAAGCGGACGAATGTGATTGGCAAGGGAACTGGTGTGACACGGCTGGCAGTCAACCATGGTTACACAAAGTCAATGATTACCACCAACAACACCGACTAGAACGTCCTTGGCTGGCCCATGATTGAGCGATTTGAAGCCAACCCCTCGGTGCTCTTTCATGCGCAGTGTCAACCACCACGCAATATGGACGCCCCGATCCACCATGAGAAGATGCTGCCTCGCCCGGCCGCTATCCACCAGCGCTCGTTTCGTCGACGCAAATCAGCCTCCCATTCGATAATCGGAACCCTTACTGGACGGTAGGATGCAACTAACCTCCAAACATCACCGAAATGTCTGCAGATGTGAGCGAGGACCAACCATGGGAGGGGAATCCAACCTGCAGGCTGATGGCGGGCGATAGAATGGCGATAGAGCCCTGCAGGGTGCCCTCCGAGCTGGGATCCAAGATAGCCAGGGCCTGATCTTGGCGAGCCTGGTGCCAGCACATCCGTTCTCTTAACTAAAGGCTGACCCCCTACTTTGGGTCTGACAGACGACCCCAAAATCCAAGTCCTCTCTTGATCGGCTGGATCTGTTTGGTACGCTCCAACAGGCACCATGGCAGTAATATCAATATTGCTGGGAGGGCTTGTCTCTTACATGATCGGATGGATCATCTATGCTAGATGGTTTCATCCCTACTCCAAATACCCGGGCCCGTTTCTCGCCTCCATCACGAGACTGTGGATCATCAAGGAGTTGTGGTCCGGCAAGGCAGAGGTCACCCAAAGAGAATGGCACACAAAATATGGTGAGTGCTTTAACCTCTTGACACGCTTCATGAAGATATGGCAAAGCAACAGCTAACAGCCCAGGTCCCATCATCCGTATCGCCCCAGACGAGGTGTCTATCTCAGATCCTAGTGTTATCAAGACTATCTATGGAGCTGGCACCACCTTCACCAAGGTGCGTTTACCACCAGATTTCAACTCGCACCCCCATCGCGACAAGATTCCAGCTAACACAAGGAATCAGACTGAATTTTACAAGGCGTTCTCAGCGCCATGGGGTATGTATCTGCTCATCTTAAACTTGCAGGCCGCGGCCAGCACTAACCCTTAACAGCCAGATACCCGGAGCACTTCTGCAATGTCGACCCCAAGTCGCATGGCGAGCGCCGCAAGCTAGTCAACCACGTCTACACCATGTCCAACATTGGCCGCTACGAGCCAGACGTCGAGCAGTGCATCGAGCTGCTGGCTCAGCGTGTCAAGGACGCCAGCGAATCCGGCCAACCAACCGACATGGCCCTGTGGCTCCGCTATTACGCCTTTGACGTGATCGGCATCCTCTTTTTCAGCCGTCCCTTTGGTTTTTTGGAGTTTAAAAAAGATCACAAGGGCTGGATCAAGGCTACCGACGTTCTGATCTTCTTTCTTGCGGCTTCTGCGTTTGTTCCACTGTGGATGCGAAATTTGGTCCTGTTGAGCTCCATTGTGGTCCCGGGAGCGATTGCATCCGTCAAAGCGATGGATACTATGACAGAGGCCACAGTTGATGCGGTGAAAGAACGACAGGAGGCGTTGGATAAGAGTGGTGGTGTTGTGGAGAAGGACGACATGCTTGCGAGCTTCTTCAAGGTGATGGAGGAGCACGGGAACTTGGATAACTTTGGTCCGTTGGAGATTAGGGGGGAGATTTACACTGCTCTGTATGTTTGCCTCTCTTGTCTCTCCAATGACAATTACCTGAAGATGCTGACACTCGCACTACCTACTCAGAGTCGCCGGATCCGACACCACAGCCAGCGCTATCACCTCGGTCCTCTACCACCTCATGAAGTACCCCAGAACTTACCGCAAGCTCCGAGATGAAATCGATGCGGCGGTCGCCGAAGGTCGAGTCAGCTCCTCTGGGAGAGTCAGGTACGCCAACGCAGTCAAATTACCTTACTTTGACGCCTGTTGTAAGGAGGGCATGAGGATCCACGCCAGTATTGGCCTGTCGTTCCCACGTTACACTCCTAGGGACGGGGCCGAGCTTCTAGGACAATTCTTTCCTGGCGGGCTGAGAGTGGGATGTAACCCCCAGGTTGTCCAGCGTGACAAGGGGGTGTTTGGGGAAGATGCGGATGAGTTTGTACCGGAGAGGTGGCTGGGCCCTGATGCTGCTAATATGGAAAGGCATATGCTGAACGTAAGCCTTCACCCTCAACATGAATTTCTAACTGCTGGGACTGACAGCAGCACAAACAGTTTGGAGGTGGCCCCCACATGTGCCTGGGGAAGAATGTGAGTCTATGTCTCATTGTACCTCGCTGTTTCTTGGGGAACTTTTGGCTGAAACGGGGACCAACAGATCTCAATGCTGGAAATTTACAAGGCCCTGCCAGAGCTAATCCGCGACTACGACTTCGAATTGGCGGACCCATCCAAGGAATGGAGCATCACCAATTTGTGGTTCCATCAGCCGAAGAAGGTTCATACTGTCGTTACTAAGAGGAAGAAATGATTGTCAGTGAAATCTGGAAGTTACCGACTGCCCAGGCAGAAAGTTTAGGGTTGGTTATTTGAATTTGTCATGGTAGGTATACGAGGCGTTAGGCACTAGTTAGGAATGATACCTCTGATCAACAATACATCGTTGAAATACCAAACAACCATTGTCCACGGATGATGTAACACACTGGGAATCGGGATATTTACCCCTGACATGCCAAAATGATGCATTTCCACGCCTGTGGTCTCGCTTCCATCATTCTTTCCGCTTCCCCACAGATTTTCCACGAGACAGAAAAGCCGATACAGCAGATCACCCGCACCACCCAAGTCCTCCACGGTATTCCCGCTGGGTAAATAACCACGCTCCAAACCCACTTACGCAGCCCGCACGAGGATCTCTTGCCCCCTCGTGCTACCCTGCCTCGTGGCTAAATCAAACAGCTTCTCCTTAGCACCGACAATTAAACCTCGGGGACTCATCATCCGCCGGCTCAGCCAGCGGCCTGTATAAGAGTCCCAAGATACTCATCTTAACCACGCAAAAGCTTTTGGAGGAGTGAATGTTGTTGGCTTCGTTCGAATTGTTAGCTCAAGTGGTCACCATGTTCTCTTCGTGGGCAAGAATTGCCCCCTCTTTGCTGCTGCTGTCAGCACAATGGGCCTCTGCCATTCCAACCGCGGAGTTGGATGAGAGGGAGCTCGACGCTCGTCAGGAGGATAACCATTGGGTAGCAACTT
Organism: Triangularia setosa; assembly: GCA_033296915.1. Taxonomy (NCBI): domain Eukaryota; kingdom Fungi; phylum Ascomycota; class Sordariomycetes; order Sordariales; family Podosporaceae; genus Triangularia; species Triangularia setosa. The sequence continues at coordinate 2,370 of MU866318.1, read as the reverse complement.
GGACGTCTATGCCGCAGCTGGTTGAACCGAACAACATGCCGCCTTCGCAATTCGTACGTCTCTTTTCACAGCTATTTCTGCAACCAGCTTCGCACTAACACGATCATTTCGCAGACCAACGGAGGTGTATTCCGGGATGCCACCATCAGACAAACCCTCCACCTCTCCATCGGCGCTGAGAGGCTTCGCATCCAGATCAGTAACACATTCGGAGGTAGCGACCTGCCCATCACCGCTGCCTCCATTGCTCTGGCCGCAGGAAACAAAGCCGGAGTAGCAGGCATCGACGCCGCCACCCTCAAGCCCCTGACCTTCCGCAACGGGTCCGCCTCGATCGTCATCCCACGAGGCCAGGTCGCTTACACTGACCCAATCGACTTCTCCGTCGGCCCCCAAACCAACATCGCAGTCTCCCTCTACTCCCAGCAAGGCCAGTCAGGCAGCAGCATCACCGGCCACCCCGGCAGCCGCACAACCTCGCACATGCAGTCCGGCAACCGGGTCAGCGCCGGCGCCCTCTCCGGAGGAGCCAACACCAAGCACTGGTACTTTCTCTCGGCGGTCGAGGCCTGGAAGCCAAAGGACCACTCCGCCTTTGTCATCCTCGGCGACAGCATCACCGACGGCCGGGGCAGCACCGACGACGGCAATAACCGCTGGCCCGACCTCCTCATCGCTCGCATGCAAAAAGAAGGCATCACCCACATCGGCATCAATAACCAAGCCGCCGGCGGCAACACCGTCTTGTCTGGCGGCCTGGGCCCAACCCTCCTCACCCGGTATAAACGTGACGCTCTCCAAGTCGCGGGAGTGAAATACGTCATGATTTTCATCGGCGTCAACGACATTGGCGGCGGCGGCACCGATTCCGGCTCGCAAAACAGCATCGCTACCAGGCTGCAATCTGCCTTTCAGCAGATCGCCAGGGAGTGCAAGGCGGCGGGGATCAAGACAGTTGGCGGGACGATCACGCAGTTTACGGGCAGCGGGCAGAGCTACTCGAACCCGACGAGGGAGCAGACGAGGGTCAAGGTGAATGAGTGGATCTTGAACAGCGGGACGTTTGACGCGACGGTGGATTTCGCAAAGATTATCGGGGACCCGGCGAACAGGGCGCAGCTGGCGAGGCAGTTTGATGGGGGGGATCACTTGCATCCAAACGTGGCGGGATTCCAGGCGATGGCGGATGGGTTTCCGTTGAATTTCTTTAGGGCGTTTAATGGGACAGGTTGAAGGGGGCAAAAGAGGAAGGGTGTTGCTTGAGAGCTTGAAGCGGGAGTACGTAAAATGCTGAGTGACAAAAAGAAACATGTAGAAGGCTTATGTTGCTTGTTCCAGAAAGATTCTGTGTATCCGCTGTAGCTTCTGAGAATCGAGGTTTGAGGCAAGTCTGGTCCAGGATGTAGCAAAAGGAAGTTATGGTGTCAAGGGGAAGAGAACGAATGTGAAAGGAAAGACCATCCATTATGCAGGTGCTTGACTGGAACTAAAGTTGCCCAGTGAAGGGCAGCATGGACATAAGCATCCCTCGCTACCTGTTGGCTTCGAGACTGATATGCGCGTTGACAACCGGCGAGCTAGAGCTTTGAAAGCATGTTGGAAATCTCGGTACCTTCCTTTTTATTATCCCCGACACTTCGACTTTTGAGGGATTGAATAGTGAAAAGCTCCAGCAATGAATGTCTTGTTAATACACCTCAAGATCCTTTGTAGGGAATCTTTTCGTCCCACTGCTCTGCTCTTCTGCTCATGTATTTATCTCTCTCAAAGTGGTCCGCATCTCTCTGATTATACATGAGCCAATAATGCCTCTGCTGCTGCCGCCTGTAGCCCGTCGCTTGTTTTACCTTCCAACAACTGGCTCAGAACTCGCAGTTCACTGTGTTGCTGTGATCCAGGCTGCAGGTGGTTGACGTGTGACAATGCACGCCCGCTCATCAGCACCAAAGTGGGTTGTGCACATTATAATCATTACCTCTTCCAAGCGGAGTTGGCTGATGCTGTGGAAACCAACATGTTTCCATTTTCCAGGTTGTGTCACTTTTACTTTAGATTTAGTTGGCTGACTGGTGATAACTGGTTTGCTGCATTTTACATGTCTTAAGCTGTTGGCGTAGCCCACCTCACACAAGTCCTTCCGAGTCTGCTTTGCAACTTCACCTCTCTTCCTCACCAGTCATCATCAACTCTCACTTTGGCACCTGTCTATTGTCAGTCTTCCACGCGTACTGCGAGGCGGGTTCTCAATTCTCAGACAAAAACTTCAAATCGGCAACTGTTGAAATACAGCACTTATTTGTGGATTTTACAGTATGTTTTTTGTTTGTGTCCCCGAGTCCTTAGCGGGCACCGTCAATGGTCCGGAGTCCC
>MU866317.1:0-48933 GCA_033296915.1 Triangularia setosa | reverse complement strand
GTTTTTTTTTTTTTTTATTAATTTATGAAAATGTTTTTTTGAATTTGTTTTTTTTTGTTTTTTCAATTTCCATGGGACAACCCCAAAAAAACACCCCCCTCCCCCCCCCCCCCCCCCCCCCCAAAAAAAACAAAGAGCTTCAACTGGCAGGTCCGACTACATTCGCGGTGCCTGCATCAACTGTCGGGGTGGATGACTCTACGGCTGGACTGAGTGACTGAGCAAGAGCATCCCAACTCAACAAACGGTGGAGCTCATAGCTTCTATCCAGTCACCAAACACAAGCTCGTCTGACAAATCTCCAGACTTTTCCCCAGAGTCATCCCATCTGTCAAGGTTGTCAAGACTTCTTTCCACCAATGGCAGCCATCCCAAAATAGAGATTCGAGCGGATCCTCAGATGGACAGTTCTCGACCCATCTCGACCGTTGAGCTGCCGTTGCAAATTGCTGTGATTGCCCAGACCGATAGTGGTTGATGTGAAATACCTCGTCTCTGATTGGCCAGAGCAAGGTGTAAGCAGCCAATCAGCCTCCGCTGAATGACCCAATCAGGCGGTTCCTGACCAAGCACCGCAACGCCCTCGCCCCACCAGTTTCAGCTTGCCCGCCCAGCCTTGCGGCCAACCAACGGGGATGTGAGTGACATCAGGTCAGCCGTTGGACTTGTATAAGAGAGCTGGTCCTTTGCCATCTTTCTCTCGATATCAACAGACAAAAGCCAGCAGTCAAACAACCGCCTTGAACACACAAGTTCTCAAACAAACTACCAATCAACTCTTCTCTCTTTCAACATCAAGACCTTGTCTTTTCACCAACACCACCATTTCCAACACAACATTCAAAATGACGGCCCCAACCACCTGCTGCCGCTCCACCTCTGGCACCTCCTCCGAGTGCGTCTGCGCCAAACAAGCGACCTGCTCCTGCGGGAAGCAGTCTGCCCTCCACTGCTCCTGCTCGGCCGCCGCGACGGAGAACACGGTTGCCGGCCCAAGATGCTCCTGCCGCGCTAGGCCCGCGGGCCAGTGCACCTGCGAGCGTGCCGCGAGTGAGAATGTGACTCCTGCTGGGAATGCCTGTGCTTGTGGGTCGAGACCTGCTGGTATGTTTTTGGTCTCTTTTACAAAGATCATGAGTGGTAATAGCTAACATGGTGGTTTTTAGATGCCTGTACTTGCGAAAAGGCTGCTGATGGGGGGTTCAACCCGGAGAATGAGACTGATTTCACCACCAAGAAATAAAGTGACGGATGGTGCTTGGCTTGGGTTTGAGGGGATCAGGGAAATCGGCGGCATGCGCATGGCGTTTCGGGAGTCTATTACGGATGGGGAGTTTGGGCATGATAACTGGTTGGTCTGGGATGGCAATCTTGTTCAAGGGGCATTGGGCTAGAATATTTGGGCTGGGCTAGACTGTCTGGACCGGACTAGAAACTGGGACGAGAGAAGAGAAATGGACAAATGATAAATGATAAATGAAAAGGGGGTTTCCTTTGACGGTTTTGACCTGAGAGGAATTGTGAAGCAGTGTTGGAGTGTACCATGTAGTACGGAGTGTGTTGTTTTGGTGTTCGGCAGCTGTCTCTGGAGGACAAGGTCATGTTGGCTGAGTCGTTGGTATCAATACCCGTTATGACCCCCCCCCAATTGACAGTACCAGCTGTTCGACATATTCAGTCCAAGATGCCTCAGCTAGACCGGGAATGCTTTCTGACATCAAAGAATAGACTGATTTGAGGCTTCGGTATGGCAAAAACTTGATTCGATCTTTCCAGATTGCTGACTTCATGTACTGGTCCACTACTCGCAGCGGTACCACCGCTTGATGACTGCTCGAATGTCAACCCATCTGCGATGTGTTCTCCAGATGATGGACACATGCTGCAAGGCGACAGCACGTGGGGTTCCAGGGTCCGTCGCCGCGGCCCAGGAAGGGGGGTAATCGGGTCACTGGGCCAGTTTATAAGAAAATAAAAAGGCTGATATCAGGGGAGAGAAATCGAATGGCGGGTGGTTTCCACAACGTCGGTCCCTTTGCAATGCAGGCCATCAGATCGGGCGCAGTGTCTTGCAACGTGTCAGCTCGTGCGCACAGCCGGCGGCGCAATAATAGACTGCGGTGACCAGCCCTTCAGGTGCCGATGCATCTTGGCTATCATCAGTATCTGGTGATATCATGGGCTGACTCTGACCTCAGTTAGTTCACCCCTGGCAACTGATGTCGCGACTGGCGTGCAAAGGAAATCACGGAGCAGGGGAGAAGAGCTCCCGACCGCCCGGCAGAATTTGCCCAGTTCTTCAAGGGTACTCGCGCCACTGTCGCATTGGCAGACAGGGGTCAATAAGAATTCTCGTGGCGCACGTCCCTTATGAGCTCATCGAATTGGAGATCCAGTTCTTCTCAGGGTCAACAATAGCGACAATAGTAGCGAATAAACGTGTCAATTGTAGGACCGTATGGCCGGGCTTGTTGATATCTGGGTCAGTAGGGCAATAGAGCCAACAATGAGATATGTTTGGGGACACAATTGGAAATAATGAAGCGCACCGAATGCGGGTCATTGTGGACGTTTCCCACCCCTCCCCCTGTCAAGCCGCTGCAAAAACCCAAAAAAATAAAAAAAATAGCGGGAAACCCGTCCAGCCCAAACCCAGAAAAGTCGTGCGCGCGCCGACCCAAAATTCCTCCCTCGAACCCTTAACCCTCTCACACCTCGACCCATCCATCGACTGTCAACAAAGACGAAAAAGTCGCGACTTTGCAACCATCTGCCCCTGCTGAGCCTCGCAAGCAACACCTTTGCCTTTTCCAAGTCTTTCTCTCAACCCTCTTTGCTCACAAAGCGCCACTCAACGCACCCCCCTAGACATCGCGTCAACAACATAAGCCATGCCTCCCAAGAGAGCTGCCGCGACTGCCGCGAGCGCCGCGACCAAGAAGGCCGCTGCCACTACTGCCACCAAGAAGACTACCACTACCGTAATCAAGAAGACAGCGACTACCGCGGCGACTAAAAAGACCGCCGCCGCTCCTAAGAAGGCTGCCGCCCCCAAGAAGGCCGCTGCTGCTCCCAAGAAGGCCGCCCCCAAGAAGGCTGCGCCCAAAAAGAAGACTGTCGCCGAGGCCCCCGAGTCTGATAAGGAAAACGAGGAGGAGCCTGAGAAGAAGGTCACAGTATCCAAGAGAAAGCGCGCTCAAGATGACGGAGAGCAGCCCCCAGTCGCGTCTTCCGAGGACGAAATCGCAAAGGAGCACGTCGACGCGCAGGCGCAGCCCGCCAAGAAGAGAAAGATTGCCGCGCCCAAGGCTCCTGCTGCCAAGCGTACAGCTCGTGCTTTGAAGACCATCAATGAGAAGCCCGAGCAGGTTCTCGACATGTTTGTGTTTGGCGAGGGCACCGCTGGCGAGCTCGGTCTTGGCAGTGTCAAGGTGGACGGGAAGAAGCCCATCGATGTCAAGCGCCCCCGCCTGAATCCCAACGTCCCGAACGTCGTCCAGATTGCCTGCGGTGGCATGCACGTTGCCGCTCTTACCAAGGACAATAAGATCTTCACCTGGGGCGTCAATGACCAGGGCGCTCTCGGACGCGACACTACGTGGGATGGTGGCCTCAGAGACGTCGAAGACGAAGATGAGAGCGACGATGAGGATGACACGGGAATGAACCCCAAGGAAAGCACGCCTGCCGAGATTGACACGTCTGGTCTCCCCGAGGATATCGAGTGGGTTCAGGTTGTTGCCAGCGACAGCGCGACCTTTGCCCTCACCACCACGGGCCAGGTTTATGGATGGGGTACATTCAGGGTAAGATGAAACAAATGTCCTGTACAACATGATCTCGTTCTAACATTTTTGTTTTCAGAGTAATGAGGGTGTCTTGGGGTTCAGCCGCACGGTCAGCATCCAAAAGACCCCAGCCCATGTTTCTGAGCTCTCCAAGATCAAGCAGCTTGCTGCTGGTCTCAACCACGTTCTTGCCCTTGACGAGAAGAATAAGATCTACGCCTGGGGCGCCGGTCAACAGGCTCAGCTGGCCCGCCGTCTTCTCGAGCGCGACGACACTGCTGCCCTCTACCCCACCGGTGTCGGTGCTCTTCCCGGCCGCGCCAAGGCCGTCAAGCTGGCTTGCGGCTCCTACCACTGCTTCGTCATTGACACCAAGGGCCGTGTCATCAGCTGGGGTCTCAACAACTACGCCGAGTGCGGCCACGAGGACTCCGTCGGCGTTGATGGCGGCTATGTGATGCGTCCCCAGATTGTCGAGTCCCTCAGCGACTACGAGATTGCCGACATTGCCGGTGGCGAGCACCACTCCCTTGCCTGCACCACTGACGGCAAGCTGCTCACCTGGGGCCGTATTGACGGCCACCAAGTCGGCCAGCCAGCCGGCTCTTTCAGCGAGGACAATACCATCTACGACGACCGCCAGAAGCCCCGCATTCTCGTCGTCCCCACTGAGATCCCCGAGGTCAAGGACGTCGTCCAGGTTGCTGCAGGCACCGACCACAGCTTTGCTGTTACCAAGGAAGGCAAGGTGTACAGCTGGGGCTTCTCGGCCAATTACCAGACCGGCCAGGGCACCACTGACGACATTGAGTCGCCCACCCTCATTGACAACACTGCCATCAGGGAGAGGAGGATCGTCTTTGCCGGCGCCGGCGGTCAGTACGGCATTGTTGCTGCTGAGGCTGAGGAAGCTCAGAATTAGGATCCTTCTGAAGAAGAATCGGGCGGTGAAAGCTGTGTTCTCAGCCCAAGAGAGAGGAAGAGGGGAAGCGACCCGGACTCGGAGCCTTCTCCTTTACGAAAAGACAACGGTGTTGGCTGACGCTAAAGGGCGGAGGATGTGCTACGCTCGTAGGACGCGGCCGATTCTGAGGATGAGCTAACCAGGGATGGTTTGACGACCTAGTCTCCAGGTGGGGACAAGGACCAGATGGTCTTGAAAAGCCGTCGACTGAAATGAAACCCTGTCTTTCCTGTCAACACGAACGGGTCATTGATCATGATGCCTGTCTCAGCAAGGAGGTTTTTTGTTTATTCATATATTAGGCTTTTCCCCCTCCTTGTTTCCATCATAGGTTATTAACAAACTTCATTTGGGCCGGTGGGGGTATGGCGTTTTCGGATTTGGCTTTGAGGCTAGGCAAAGGGGGTAAAGGGTCGGTCGGCTCTCTTTGTATTACATTTTTGGCCTTTTTTTTTTCAACACTCTCCCGCTAGGCGTTTGTTTCCGCCCTCTCCTCGCTTCATACGCCATGGCTCGACAAGATACAAAAGTATGGACTCATCATGGGCCGAAAAGGGGAGAGCAGCGGTTTGTTATCAGTTTGTTATCATTTAGTTGCTGCTGCTGCTGTTGTTGTTAGTTCTCAAAAAGGGGGTAGCCGGGGTTCACATTATGGCAGGATATTCGACGCTGTTGACCAAACTTTGTTTGGGTTATTCTTTGTCACAGAAGCCATGGATGGATGGATGGTGCCGAGTAAAGCGGGGAATGGAATAGAACATGAGCATTTGCATTTTTGCGGAATCAACAAAAAAAGAGAACAAGAACAACAAGCGAAGGTTTAAATATACTATCTGGGAGAGAGTTTTTTATTCTTATTATTACGGTTTACATCATGCTGTGGGGCAATTGGTTTGATATTTGGCATGGCGTTTGACTGGGTACTTTGAGGGGGGAAATCATACAAATCAAGCTTGTTTGTGTTTATACTAGATGAAAGGACGAAATTGTCCGGTTAATAAACGTTTGAGAACAGAGGGCCGAAGACCCCCTATGAGTGGTACTGCTTGCTTGTAGGCAGCGTCGTAATGCTGCGAGAAATATCCAAAGTCGCACACATCACAACACTAGTGCTTTCACAACTTTGATATTTCAACATTTTTGTATAATTATACTATTGCACCTAAAAAAGATATAAAAACCCAACAACTCCCCATGTTGGATAATAGTATGAATATCAACAAGTGTCATTCCGCTACCTTTTCTATCTTTTTCCCTTTCTCTTTTCACACCCTACACACATCCCCTCAACAAAACTAATCATAAATATCCTATTCCCCCACCCCTCCCACTTCCCCCCCTCTCCATCTCACGCCTTCGCCCCCTTAACCCCCCTAGAGCTAAAAACCCCCATAATTCCAAACCCAACATAAAACAGCGCCAGCGGGTACGCCACCAGGAACCGCTGCCTGTTCATCCCCCCCACCGAGCAGAAGATCCCGCTCGCAGCATAACTGCTCCAGAGTACCGCCAGCGTCGTGAGAAAAATCCCGAAGGGCGTGGCCATCGGCATGACAATCCCTACCAAGCTTGTTGCCACCAGTGGGAGGAGACAATACCCCAAAACGGAGGCGGAGCGGGCAAAGGTAAGTGTGGTTGTGGCGCCCGATTGGGACTGGGAGTGGTGGTGGATGGGCGCGCCGGGGTAGGAGGACTGAGCTGGGGGTACGGCGGCGGAGGGATCGATGGGAGGTGCCATGAGGGAGAGAATTGTGTGGAGGGAGACGGAGCCAAGTACGGCGAGGCCGTAGATGAAACCGAAGTGGACGGACCCGGAGAGCATTAGGAAGGTTCCGAACTAGAGAGAGAGAGTTATTAGAGATGGGGACCGGGGGGAAAAAGAAAGGGGGGTAGGGGACGGGGGGCTGCATACGAGGAAGAAAAAGAGGACGGGACCGGCGAGGTCGGAGTCGTCCATTAGGTGTTGGTCTACGCGGGAGAAGGGGTTTAGGACTGCAAAGGTCTGGGAGACAAAGATGTTAGCCCATTGTTGGGAAGTGTTTGCTGAGAGAGAGACATGCCTTGCGCTGAATCTTTGTAAACGACACGCCCAGCTCTTCCAGCAAGGGCGGCTCCCCGTCGTAACCTTCTGTCGAAAAGGCAGCGAGCCAGCCTGTTCTTAGCCCGCCTTGCTCGTCCATGCGGCCTGATACACCGGGTGCGCCGGTGAAGCCAGAGGTGAAGCTGCTGCCGAAGCCGCCGGTGGAAGGACCGCCATAGCCGTAGGATGCTTGTGATGGTGTCGCGTGGCCCGATACTGGTTGTGCGTAGTTGGACTGGTAGAACTGGAGGCCGGGGTTTGGCTGGGCGGGACCGCCGCCGTAGTAATTTGACATTTTGAAAGTCCGGATGTCGCGCGATATGCTCGAGCTCGGTTGCGCTGTTGGTAACTTTGGAGATGTGGTGATCTGGGTGTACCTGTTTGAATATCGTGTGTAGGGATCGACAACAGAGGAGAGTTGTATGTACGCAAGATGCTAGGTCGTGAAGGAGGTGACTCGAGGTTGATTGGAAAGGTGTCAACTTGCCAAACTTTGGGGCACTCGATGCGGCTCGTGACGTGTTGGTAAAGAGCGTGGTGGACAATTGCGTGGGCAATGACGAAGATTATAGTCTTGTAAAGTTGCGATGTTGCATCTTTCAGATGTCAAGCTCTCTGCGCCAGGCCGGCGTCACCAAGCCACTTGGCGGGACGAGCCAAGCAGTGGCTGTGCCAAGACAGGCCGAACCCAACTGGCATCGACCGCCGACAGCTGCCACAACAGCTTGCCGGCAATCGGCGGCGGCGGCATTTGTGAAGGCGGACAATTTTTCGAAGACATGGGTTCCGTCATATTGGTGCCGCTTCTGTGAATTTCCACACCACCTCCAACTGCCGCCGACCACACCCACCACCGTCTTTTTCCTCGCTCACCCTCAGTCAACACAAGGCTAGCAAGTTCGCCGACGCCTGCTTGCAGTCAACAACATGGTAAGCATTCCGCATTGCTTGTTCTCTCCTCTAGACCCCGCTGGAGCGAGCCGTCCTTGCTTGCAACTAACACCCCGCCCAGGCCTACCGCCTCATAACCCAAGTCGTCCTCATCGGCACCCGTGTCCTCGGCCGCTCCTTCGCCGAAGCCTACAAGCAAGCCGCCGCCTCCTCGGCCTATCAACGCGCCCAGGCCCAGTCCGGCAATGGCACCACCGGCCGCGCCAGCCTCACCAGCGGCATGACCCTTGACGAAGCCTGCAAGATCCTCAACGTCAAGCCACCACAAAACGGCCAGGCAAACATGGAGGACGTCATGGAGCGCTTCAAGCGCCTGTTTGACAACAACGACCCCAAGAAGGGGGGTTCGTTCTACCTGCAGAGCAAGATCCTGCGCGCGAGGGAAAGGATCGAGTCCGAGGCCCGCCCACACATGGAGAAAGTGGAGCAAGAGGCAGAGATCAAAGAGGGGTGGAATCCAAAGCTGTACAAGGATAAGAAATAAGAGGGGGTTTCACCCGCAGTTTTGAGAGGTGTTGATCGAGGGCGTGCATCTTTCGTCTCTGGCTGTCTTTCTTGAGTGGTACCAGGTCTTCATGACTGAGACCAAGATAGGTATCGGGCCAGGGACATGGAGGGGAACGAGATACCGACTGGACGGTCGATAGGTTGACACAGGGCGACGACGGACAATGACTGCTCGGGAGACGGTACACTACGCCAAACTTGGCCACCCGCCGCAGGTCTGGTTCCAAAATAAATTCGGCGGATTGGAGCGAGAAAGCGCCATTGCTTAATTCGCATTGTACACAACATCTTCACTCGAGTTTTGCTTTTGAAAAGGGGCAGGCAGGCGGGCATGCGGCGGCAGGCCAGGCGTTAAAGGGGATATTTTTTGGGTAGAATTTGGGCGGCGAGGGGCATTTCATCAGCTATGCATTGGGTTAGAACTGCCACGGCCCGCCTTGTGTTTTTAATACTGTACATTATGTAGGTAGCGGGCATGGGGATGAGCTACGAAAGGGAGAGAGGCGCATCTTTAGGCGAGGTCTAGGACGGCTCCTGTGGTGGAAAGGAAAAGTAAATATATATCAACCTCACAATCAGTGGATGCTATGATGTGGCTTTATCGTGGAGAATGGATATGGAAGTTCTAGAAGTTTGCTGACATACAGCAGTGGTTTTACTTTTCGGTGTTAGTGCCGTCCGGGCACTCGGAACCTTGTCTGATCTTCGTCGATCATGCAGCCGCTCAACATCCCGCAGTCTCGGTCCTGTCACTGTCGGCCTGCTGACTGACGGTGCATCTGTCGTACACGAGAAAGTGGTCTCTCAAGTCACAACTCAGGGAGAATAAGAAAAAGATGGACTTTATCTTGTCCTGGTGTTACGTACGACGAGTCCGCTTCGGGTCTCGAGTTCAAAGGGCCGATGTACCCCAGCAAGCACTCGGTCAACGTCCCCAACATTTTTTTCTCGACATCTTCCCAATCGTCCCATCGACAACATCCGCTCTTCTTGTCTACGGTGCAACAACACGACAGGAACCGACAAGCTACTCGCCCAACCCAAGACAGGGACCAGGTACTATGCCATCGGGTCTGACGCACCCGGACCCCCGCATGAACCACGACACCTGCAGCTGCGCGATCTGACCACACCACTTCACCTGCCACTGCCTGTCTGCACGCACAGAGGTTGCACAGGTCAGAGATCGATACCAGGTTCGACTTTATCCGCACCACATATCACGCATCACCTTCTCTATATGCCACCATCTGATCCATTGACGAGAAGCTATGCGGGCACCCGCTGGTCAAGACCGACAGCAGAGCGCTCAGACGGCAGCCCCAATTCCATGATGATATCCACACAACCGGTTCACCTGCAAACATGCCAGGCCAGTTGTGCAGAGATTAAGGATGCACATGCGGGCAGCAGCTGATCCACGATCAAGATGAGCCTTCGTCGAAGTTATGATGCTGTCAAGCCCGAAGCCTCCCGGACCACAAACAGCCGGGAGAGAGATGTGGACACGGGCCTGTGACGGACCTGGCTTTGTGCCTACAAGCGAACAGATCGGATGGCGAGATCAGCTACCCCTGGTCGTCCCATCTGTTGTTCATCTCCTCTCCCTTTCTGTCAATCTCATCCATGCAGCAGCAGCTCGAACCCCAGCATTGATAGACCCCACTTCCTGTCCATCAAGCTTCCAGAATCTTTCAACGCTTCGGATGCCGGTCAGAGCCTGAACAAGAGAGGGCTGGCTCGGTGTGATCCAAGACTTCCGCTGGCTGCCGTCTTCTCAAGTCGACGTCCAATCTGTGGTACTAGGTCACTCTGGTTTCGCGATCGCCCACACATATCATGCCTTAGCTACCCAGCTCAGCTTCCACAGCGTTCGTGAGCTTCGGCCGACATCCTGGCGTCATTTCGGATCAAGGGAGTAGCTCTCTTCCTAGAGCTTCTCTGTCATCCTAAGATCGACACCGGATGCGGAGTGCAGAGAGCAAGGCACTCTCACGATGGTTCCGCTGCCCTGGGCCAAACCCATCCTCCACACCATATCCCCCACATTCCCCGGAATGTTCCTACTTTTTCTTTTCCGTTCTTGCGCCTGGTCGATCTCTCTCGGTCTCTCCACATGAGGCTTGCTCTACATTAATTCGTTTCTTTTGACGATAGCTGACATTTATCCAGGCCGGCATACTGATCACCCGGTCTTCTAATCTTTCTTGTTTCTTTTCAGCGTTGTAGAGAGCTCTAGCTTCAACACTCTCCAACGAAAAGGGTACTTCACCCCAAAAATGCCACAGGCAGGAGGATGTTAATGTCGAGGGCCTTTGGAACCCTGCTTCTGGGACTTGCGACTACGGTTTTGGGAGACAAGACATTGCTTTCAGGCCCTTCAGCTCAAGTGCCTCTCCGAGACACGTCAGTAAAGGGATACATATCGGTGCATGGCGGGCCAAAGAAATACAAGGCCATGCCGGAGAGTGGGCGAGCAGCATATAGCTACACGAGGCCAAGAAGGACTGCTAGGCCAGCCAACAAGCAGTCTATAGAACGACCATCAAGACGACCGAGACGAAGGAGACAAAATCTAGAAGATGAAGGAGACGATACGGGCTCAACACAGTCTGTGTGTCAAGGGAGGAATGGCACCATAACCACCTGCCCAGCAGAGCTTGGGTGCTGTGTGTCACCGACTGGAGAGGCAGCATGCTGTCCAGCAGCCGGTGTTACATGTGACGAAAGTGACTGTGTTCAGTCAACTGCCTCGATGTAAGCTGCCTCCCGCAACTACATATCCCAACTGGTAATTAAGGACTAACGGCAGGCAGACCGCCGACGGCAGCATCTACTGACTTGGCGATTATTACTGTCACACAGACCAGCACCAGCACCGTTACTTCATTTGCAGAAACCAGAGTGGTTGTTGTTACGAGTACCCAACTTCTCACTTTTCTTAATCCAACCCAGCGCACAGCTACCTCGACAGTGATCGTCACTTCGTTCTTGAGAAAGGCCAAACGAACGGTTGGTCGTCCCGCAGAGATTACGGCTTCCCAAACGCCTAATACATCAGCCCATACCAGTAGCTCAGGACCTAAAATCACCTCAGGGTCCACCAGAAAGTATATGGGAGCCAGAGCGGCAGCACATAAAAGGCAAGAGGCCACTCTCACTTCAACAGTCGTTACCACGACGACGGTCTTTGTTCCTGGCATCACCACAAGGACCCTCACCAACATCGTTTTCTCAACCACCCTTGCGGCCCCCAATGCCGCCACCACAGTCTTCGTCACCACCACCGTGTTTAGACCTTCTACGAGTACAACCGCCATACCAGGGGTTACACTACCCGTTAACCCCTCCCCTTCCGAGCCTACATCATCCTCGGTAATAGACTCTGAGGCGCCAACCTCACTCTCGCCAACAGATTTAGCAGAGCCTACAGGACTATTACCCACCAATACTGCGTCTCTGGCTTCAACCTCTCTCTCTACCCCAACAGCAACCACCTCATCATCTTCTACCGACGTCACCACCAGCACCCCCTCAACCTCATCACCAACAGAAACAGAAACTGCCGCCATTCTCCCAGAAGGAACGATGATGGAAACCATGTCCTCCCCCCCGACAACCCCGACCACAACCCCCATCCCGAACCCCTTCACCCCCCCGCAACCAGCCCTCACCCCCGCCAAAATCGCCGGCCTGGTCCTCGGTATAGTCCTAGCCCTCCTCCTCTTCATAGCTTTGGCGTTCCTTCTCCGCAGGCTAGTCATAAGACGGAGGCAAGCACAAGCCAAACTGCGGCAGCAACTGCACTCCCCTCGCCCCGACCTTGCTCCTCCTTCAATGTCAGGCGGAAATGGAGGAGCACCAGCACCCGTCGTCCCCACCGGCCCTTCCTCCAATGGGTCGTCTAATATCTCTAGCGGAGCTTATAGTGGATTGACAGGGGAAGGGGAGGTGAGGATTGTGATTCGACCTGCGCCGAAGAGGAGGACGCAATCGAGTGGTGTGGGGGAAGGGGTAGGGATGGTGTGGCCTATGCCGCCTGGTAGATTTTCTCATCTCGGGGCGCAACAGGAACAACAACAACAACAACAGGGGAGGGGGTATTCGATATTTATGGAGGAGCCCACCACCACGCCAGAAAAAGAAAAGGAATGGAGTATTGCTTCTGAGAGGGGGAGTTTGGGCAATAACAATGATGAAGAGGCTGGCGAGGGGGCTACTAGGGGGGCTACTGCCAGCGTGTTGAGCACCACGTCGGGGTACGGCTACGGCTACAGCACTCGAGGGGAATCCTACCCCGGGCTAGGCACCCTCTTGACACCTCCTCCACCGTTACGACTAAAAGAACGACAGGACTTGGAGCAGGAGAGGGAGACAGAGATTAGAGGTTTCCGGACGGGATTGCTGGGGGGGAGGGATACGACTACTGATGGGGATAGTGGGAGTAGTAGTCGGGAGGGGACGATTCCGCCTGTGCCACAGGTGATGAAGAGACCGGTGACGAGGGGGACGGAGGATAGTGGGCATAGGGCTGATCAGAGTGAGAGCAATGGAGGGGAGAGTAAGGGCAGCAGTCCCGAGTCGAAAAAGAGTAAACAAAGTGGGAAGGGGGGAGCGGCAAGGGGTAGCGGGACGCTAGGGAAGAAGGGGAGTTTTGGGGTTGGGAAGGCTTGGTGACGGTCGTAAGGTCCTGTTATCTGGGTTGAGGGGATGGCAGGGCCGCTGAGGGAATGCCTAGAATGGGGTGCGTTATGGGGGATAAGACGACGGGATGCAGCTGGCTGTTGATTGAACCTGCTGGTGCGGGATAATTGCTGCGATGAAGATACGTCGGCAGGGGAAAACAAGGCTCGGTTGGGAAAAGACCAAATGAAAACACTGGTTTTGAATAGTTCTGGGACAGAGGACTTGGGGACAAACGGCAGGTGTGGAGTTCTGGTGCCTCTGGCGTGTATGTGTAGAAAGATCTTTTCGCTAGAATCGGCTACTTTTTTTTCTGTAATGGTGTGTACCTAAGTGCGCAAATAGACGATACCCCTTCTTCAATCTCTACAACCCTACGATTGAGTGAAGAAGACATTGCAGTCAAAACACGAGGCTCCTGTTGTTGCATGGTCTATTTTGTTTTGTCAGGCTTCAACTGGCACGCGGAAGAGACTCAGGCATGAGCTCTGGCGCCTATAGCTCATAAAAAAGAGGAGCGTTTCTGTTCCAGGAGACTCTTGTGATTCAGATGCGTTATCTTGACAAGGCCCCATAACTCTAACCTCCGCTCAGGCTTACATCAAAGTTCAAAGGCGTGGTGGCGGAGTGGTCTAACGCGCAAGACTAGAAATCTTGTTCCTTCGGGAGCGTCTGTTCGAATCAGGCCCACGTCGAAATGAAATTCTTTTTTTCTTCCTTTCTTCCTTTTTTCATGTGTTTCTCACCCGTATCCTGTGGATAGAAAAAGCTTTTTTTATCACTCACGGTCAGCGCTATTCCTGTGACCAGAACGACAGGGGGTAGAGATAACAGAGATAACGGCATAACTGCTTCAAGATTTGTACGCCGCCGTCTTGGGAGTGAAGTTCTATTATGGAGGGAACCAGGATCTGACGACTCGATTGAGACACTCTGCTAGAACACCAGCTCATTGTCACGATGTAAATACAAATCCCTGAACCGCTCAGGGGCGAGAGGATTGGACCAAGAAAAGGGTTGGGGTTTCTGGCTACTCCGGTTAGCTGCGGGGTATGGCGATCTCCGCTGCATGCTGCAAGCCTGCCCCTCCCCCGCGATGAAGACCCAACCCCGCCCTCCATGATGTTGAAGTTGAAGGGCATGACACTCGCCAAACGCGCCTTTTTGCTTTGCCGAACCATGAGAATCAAGAAATAATCTCTTGTTTGACGTAATCAATTCGCCAGACTGGGCAGCGAGACCCGGCCGTTTTGATGGTGAAGATGGAGCTGACAGAAAACCGCAGCAGGTAACCCCACGACGTCATCTACAGCCTGCCCATGCAAGCAAGCGCCCGCCGAACTGCTAACACCAGGATGCCCAGTTCGCTATCACCTGAGCAGTCGTGATTGCCTCGATATTGGGCTCTGAAGTGCTGGGCATCAGCATAGCATGAGGCCTTCATACTCGGTTTATCTCGAGTTGCATTTCAGGCAGGCAGAGTCAACCGAGTAAACTGTACACTCGGCGCAAATCGCTTAAACCTACCTGCCTCACCTAGGCGGCGGGATATTGCACACAGTTTGTCGTTCATTGAATCTTACGCCTGGTAATAGATTGGCAGCTCCCGCTGAGCACGGCATATCTTTGGGCGCGCGTTACAACAGCCAGCATCCAACGTATCGGTCTCGATCCGATCAATCTGCGACATCGCCGACCATCAGCTGCGACGTGAGATATGAGACAGAAGCTGCCAGCACCCGTTGAAGCTGCTGAAGGATCTCGGTGCTCGGTCCTGCTGTTGAATCGGGCAGTACGCTTTACGAGCGAGGCCAAATAGGTAAGCATCATAACCGAGACATCCGCCAGAAGGGGAAGAAGCAGCATACCATCTTCACCCACCAACGGTGGAGGCCAACCCCAAAGAGAACAGCACCGTGTGCGAAAAACAGTACGCTGCCACACACACATGATGGGGGATACTTTCTTTCTCCAACTACATACGGAGTCTAACATCCGCGCACCCTTCACCTAGGAGAGAAGAGCCAAAGGAGGGGAAAGATGAAAGGGGGGGGGGGGGGTGTACTTACCGACCCCTCCTTCAACGATCACGTTTTCACTGTAACGCTGCTACTGCACTCGATGCACTGCGCCTAGCCCAACAGCACCCGGTAAACATATGGCTAGAGAGCGAACCGCACCGTCATGCTAACCAGATCTTGTCTCTCCCGCCTAAAAATACATAAGCAGCTAGTCTGCACAATTCCTGACATGCGTCTCGCAGGCATGTTCGTGGACAGGTGCCTAGAATGTGTGGCTGTTTCCTTCTAGAAGGTTATGTAAGTGCGAGCAGAGGATGGCAGTGCTGAACTGCTATGTTTCAAGATTCGAGTTTCATTGTATGGGTGTTCAGAGGGAAGCCTGGAGGTGGATGATTCAGCAACTTTTCCTGCTATGAAGGGATCATCAATCCCATAGACAAGGCAAAGCAGGTCCATCATAGCAGACCCAATTCCGGACCTCCTGCTCAGGACAAGAGTCACCATCACCAGCAACCTTGCCATCAAAAGTTCATCATTATCGCCCCAATCTACCCTCATCAAGGAGAAAAAAAGGCCGGGAATGGAAAGTGAGGAAAGCCTTTTTTTCGCGCACAGCAAAAAGAAGGTGTTCACACCCATCACGGCGAATCACAGCAGATCACAGTCACACGCCGCCGCTGATTGGCTCTGTTCCACGATGGTGCAGCAAACAAGATATGCACGACATTTGTCGGTACTATTTGGGGGCACTGCTGAGGATTCTGGGTTCAACGTTAGCCGCCCGCTGAGCACCACCGCTAAGATGTCAGCACAGCACTTGTCATATGGGTGTGGTGCGCGTGCACTCTATTCACCAACACAAGTGCCCGCACAAGAAGGTGAGGGTGAAGATGTTTTCGTCACAAGGCTGTCAACTGTACAACAGCATGTTGTGATTTACATTGCCCATGTTTCGGTGAGTTGAACCTGCAAAGGGGTTACACCCAATGCTGAGATGGTGCGTGATCAGCACGCTGAACTGGTGGAATTCCCGGAGGTCTAAGTTTTGTAAATGACAGCACGAGAACAGGATAGAGAGCACACATGCGCATAAACCAACACAACATTATATCATATATCTCGAATCTTTTGATGAGTAGATACCTTGCACAGCTTCGAAATCAAGTACAGAATGGAGAGACTTGGTCTTGGCCAGGAAATCGTTGCGAATATGCTCTTTATCCCTAAGGAATCCCTTAAACTCCCCTAATAAGGAAGACCACTAACGTTTGCATACTTACCACCAGTCAACAAGGCATCTTATTTAGCCTTCAGCTCTTCTTCAGTTTCTCCAGCTCTCAAACCCCCACCTCGTACACTAGCTGCAACTGACAGCCTCGACGTCATACCACATCCCGACTCAGCACCCCAACCAGCAACATAGGAAACACAAATCCCATTTACAACTACTTGTTTCATCTCCATCCAGCTCCAGACTATTCCTCAGCCACAGTCTGGTAACTGATCCTCACGCACATAAAAACATGAAACGTCCTCCCCCAAAGGCTTACCTAACGCCGCCACTGATCCCATAAGGCTGAAGCTGAACCTGCCATGCTTGCTCAGCCTCGATCTCACAAACTTGCCCTAGACGGCCCATCATGATCAGTGGTGGCCACCTGCGGGCCGCCTTCCCATGGATTCCCCAGGCCAGATAATGCAGGCTTGCCAATTGTTTCTCTCCTCCTCTCTCCCACGGGACGGTCGGCAGCCACACCCCCAGACCAGGTGTGCATTTAAGGCCACAAAAATGGCGGCGGTTGACACACGGCTGAACAGCAGCGCACAACCGGACACACACCCAGAAGGCCGCCGAGAGGAAAGCTTCCAATGTAACCCCCCTTTCAGCGCGAAAATCCTACCCAGACGGCAACGGTTGCAATTACGCAGAGGAGTTGTACTCGCTGTTTTTACCCGAATAGCCCCAAACGAGCACTAGCTCGGAATCTGTGAGATCTCCATCCTGGTGCTATTTGATGTGCAAGTATCCAAACTAGCCAACAAAAGAGAAGAGAAAGAACTGAAAAGATATCAAATCCCAAAAAAAAAAAGAGAAAGCCAAAGCAAATGAACACACCACCACTCCCAACTCCGAATAGTCGCCTTGGACTTTGCTATAACGCCAGGCTCTGGCTCAAAAACCACCAACGAACCACGAGGCAAACGTGCATTGGTCGCAAGCCCTGTAAAAAAAGACTCCCCGAGAATGAATTGGTAGGGTGGTATAGTACCACCAATAAAAGAACTGGCATATATAGTCCTCAGCGGCGGCCCCCTTCTGCATGCGCACCGCCGTCCCAAGACCGAGCAAAGCATGAGGTGTGTGGGGAGTGTGTCTAATTCTTTCCCCCCCCCCACACGACACAACCGCTGAGCCTGTGTGTGCTGAACCGTGGTACAGAAGAGCACCATGCACAGGCACTCACTGGCTGTGAGCAAACTTTAGCCCTTTGCATCGTGCCGTGATAGCTAAAGCTGCAATTGTCGTGAGCCTTGCTGCTCCCGAGACCACCACTCATCGCTGTGCATCCAAATAGGATCGGCCGCACAATCCCAAG
This sequence comes from Triangularia setosa, assembly GCA_033296915.1. Taxonomy (NCBI): domain Eukaryota; kingdom Fungi; phylum Ascomycota; class Sordariomycetes; order Sordariales; family Podosporaceae; genus Triangularia; species Triangularia setosa. The sequence continues at coordinate 31,342 of MU866317.1, read as the reverse complement.
GAATAAACGAGCCAGCAGGTATGGCAACTGACTTATGTAAAATCTCCATTCGCCCATCCCCGGCCTGCGTTTCTGTGCCAGGCAATACAAGTAGCTGTTCCCAGCGGCTGGATTCACCCACACACGGTCCTGCACCATTATCTTCGGCCCTTCCACAACCCCAGCTCCGATCCCCTTTCCTCCATCTCACTTATCGCCGTCGGTACTACACAAAAGCAAAAGCCTGAAATAGTGGTCTAATAAACTGGCCCGCGTGGCACGCATGTACATGTTGGCACTGACCAACAAAACTGCCGCCGAAAAGAATGTGGAAGCACAGGAAAAAAGGTGAGAAGTGGTGCTGTGCCGCAGGGGCAGAGAACGTGTGAAAAAGATGTAAGCAAGAGGCGCAGCTTTTTTGCTGCCTGTAAGGAAGAACCCGAAAAGAAAAAAGCCACACCACGAGGAGGCGGCTGCAGGAGGAGGGGAAAGGATGGAGGGGGGACCAGACGACGGACTTACCGGCGGTGCAGACTACCTTACCTGAGTTGCCGGCACTGGTCGAGTCCATCGTGAGCTGTACTGAGGTTGTTGATGATGTAGATCTGAGAGTGCGATGGCCTGGCTGACAGTGCGGAACACACACCTGGTGGTGGTGGTGGTGGTGATCCCAAGTTTGACGCCCGTCGAGATGTGATGATGAGGTGTTTGTCTCTCGTCACGGCTTGTAAAGGCAGACATCGACTTTTGGTGATTGCCCAATCACCACTTTGGCTGAACTCGGCCGGCGGCTGGGAAAGCATGGCTGTGAAGGTGAAAGGTCAAACGCTGGGTTGGGTTGGTTGGGCAGACAGGGCACTTGAGAGCCCACTCATAGGGCTGGACAAGTTACTCCATGTCAATTCACGCCATGATGCCATGATGCCATGATGCCATGCGACACGCGATATATGCAACTTTTATTGTTTGCCATGGCTGTTGCCCGGATTGCAAAAAAGTTGAGATGACAGCAAGCCAAAAACCTTTTCTCAACGTCCAACGCCCGGATCACCATCTGCCCTTCATCCAAGCATCATCCATGGAAGGCGACACGAACTCCTTCCTGTGGCCCGAGCGTACTAGCATGTTGCGCAGGGTGCTGAACGGCAGGGAGACGACCAGCATAAAAGACTGGTCGCGATCTTGTTTTGCAGTTTCACCTAGCCGACAGACCCTCGTCTCTCGATCACACAAAAATGTTTCAGAGTACAGAAAATGTTCATATCCGTGGCCCCAAAAGAACAAACAATCTCAGCTTCTCTTTTGGACACGCCCCTCCACCCCCTCTCTGCTCAACCGCGCCTCATCCTTAGCTACCATCTACCGGATTTTTTTCTTTCTAGTTGTTTCATTTTCTTCTTCTAGTAGAGCACAGTGCACCTCGACGAAGTGGGGGCTAGAGCTTGACTTTCTGATTTTGTCCCTAGAGGATCAGATAAATGGATTTGGTGTGTTGAACAAGCCATCCTTGCCTACGGGAAGCTCATCGGGCACAGTAAATAAAACACACCGACGGCTGGTCAGCTCACAGTCTACCAGTCGACAAAACCTCCCTGACGCCATCGCAGACGCGTCTGTCGCACGGGATTATATTCCCCGAAAATCTGTCCGACTGCGCCTCCCGAAAAGTTGGATTTGAACCTCCCTTTTTTCTCAGATGGGGAATATCCAATGAGAAGCGAGGAAGGAACGAAAGACCTTTTGCTCGAGTCTCTCTCGTAAACCTCGTAAAAAAGAAGCTGAATACTCGTCATTTTTATACCAGAGATACGGATGCCAAACCTTTTCAATAAAGCAGAGGCCGTCAATAAACCAACACTCGCTGCAGTTCTCTCTCTCTCTCTCTCTCTGGTGTAGCACCACCAGCCTACTTTATTCATTTGTACGACCTACCACCTTAGCGGCCGTTCGCATCAGTTTTCAATAAAAGAGCCCATACGATGTCGTATTTGCGCAGTTCGTTCAGGAGCGTTCGTCCTGTCGCTACCCGTAGTTCAGTCTCATCCATTCATTCATCCATCGCGTCAGGAAGGAACAGGAGCATCAACATCACATCATCACGGGTCACGGACGGGAGGTGACTTGCATATCATATATTCAGCTTGTGATAGATCTACCCTTTTTGAGATGATTAGAGAAAAAAAAAAGAATAAGAATTCTGCAATGTAGGAGGAAGAGTTGTGTGTTTCAGGCTCTTGGCCACCAAAAAGGAGTGTGAGAAAGAAGTCTCGGCTAGCAAAAGAAAAACACAAAAGGACTCCTCCAACCAAGCGAGCGACCGGCCGGCCGGACAAATTTTAAGAGAGACCTGGATGGAAAGGGCGGCCGACTGATGGTCCAAATTGATGCTTCTCGCTTTGTTCATTATAAAGGGAAACGGAGAAAGGGCATAAAGGTAAAAGATTTTCCTTTGGTTCGGTCGGCGGCCGGTTCAGCAACTCATCCGGGCATCGGGTCAACTGGAAACTTGTTGGTGATAAACTTGCCGTTCCCGACGCCAGAGGTTGGCATCCACTTTCCCAAAAGTTTGATGCACACTGTGTTCTGTTTTTCTCAAGCATGCCTGTCCTTGTAATTTGGAAATTTGGACACGGATGCCAAAAAACGGGAATGGATTCCTTGCCTTTTTTTGTTGAAGTGAGAGAGTTCAGACGAAAATCTCTCTCAGAATAAAGTTTTGGAGCTGTCATCACTCCACAATTGACATTTTGACAGGCAGCCCTACCGATGGAGTTTTGCGAGAAGAGCCATGGAGCATTTCGGAGACAGAAGAGAGTGGGGGGGGAGGCAGGCATTGTTTTACGACAGATTCAATTTTTCAGAGGGGAATTCCAGCATCAACTTTTCATCTCGTCATCCCCATCTTCCCATCACATAATGCAGGGGTGGGACATTTCATGTCATGATTGCATGTAAATCCCATCTTTCCCGTCCCCCGGCCACCAGGAAACCACCAAGGAGGGGGCGTGTGTCTTGTCTGACAAAGCCATCGTTCTTTTCCTTTCTGTCTGCCGCCGCTTAGATTTTGGTTATATCACACTCGCACAAAATGTCAAAAAGAACAGATAGCGATTTATTATGATTGTTAAATATTGAGGCACGGATAGGGGAGAAGTTCTGCCATTTGTCGGACGGTATCAGAGAAGTGCCGATAACAAACTTGCATACGTCCATGCGTTGGAAAGTGTTAGGGCTGGATTCTAGGGTTTTTTCTGAGACCCTTTTTTTGTATTTAGCTTTTATCCTGAAAAATCTTTGAGCCACAAATGGCTTTTTTATTGGCACGATGTTTCCATTGACATTTGTGATTCCTTTTTTTTTTTTGAGGGGGGGAGGGGGGAGAATATTGTGAATTTTTGATGGTTTCACTTTTGTGGGCACGGAAAGATCACTGACGAGGAATGTGGTGAAAATTCCCGACCACACACAAATAAAGATGTTGAGAATGGCACACGCATTTAGTCTGTGGTGAATGCAGAATGAATAATCTTGATGAGGGGAGAAACAAAATATTGAGCTGTGAATTAAATATCCATATTATATCAAAATCGAACCCAAGTTTCCATCTAATAATTGCTACCGCTATTCTATAACCTCCATCACCGCCTGCCTGATATCTTGTCACAAACAATAAATAAAAAGGGGTATATCCACCTCCTGGAAAGAGAAAAGAAAAAGAAAGAAATGGGCGCGTAAAAATTCGAGGCACCCTTGACAGTGTAAATGAACGAGGCCTCTTGGACGCCCAGCGATGCCGACCCCAAACAAAAAAGACAAAAAACCAATTACATGGCGGACATGCGCCTCGCCCAACAGACGGGAAAAAAAAGAAAAAGCAAATATCCTCCGAGATCCAAAGACCTGCCCCGAGATCCATCCAACTGAAATGACAAAAACACCGGTACTTTTTTGCTATCCGTGTCCCTCCTGTAACAAGCTGGCAGCGCTTCTGTTGCTGCTTTTCAATAGTAATAGTAAGAATAATCATGTCCGATCCTGACTCGTCTGCACATTGGGTATTGGGTATCGCTGTGGAAAGACCGGAAAAAGACGACACGCGCAAGGGAGTGATCCCGCCCGTGTTTACCGAGTGAGGCTGGAAAAGGCCTCCGTATAAGACCCGGATGACCAAAAGAGTTGGAAAGAGACCTAATCGTACATCCTGGCTCCTGTTAATCCATTTTGGGTTTTCTGTTTTCGTGTTGTGTTGTTGTTGTTGTTGTGGTGGTGGTGTGTGATGTGTAATGTGTGTGATGGATGTGTGCTGCAGGAGGGGAGCCGACGCGGGAGGGTGAAAAACCATGATGGCAGTAAAATTACAAAGTCGGGCTCCGGAGGATCTCCTCACAGTTGGTATCGAAACGCAGGTTCCAGAGGCGGACGGAATGCATGAAGCGCTCAGTCTTCTCCAGTTCGCGCTCGCGGCCGAAGAGGGTCTCGACAAACTCCACACCGGCATTCTTTCCGAGCTGGGGGTCCTTCTTCTGGGTGGTCTTGACGCGAAGCATGGGGGCCTCACACGCCTTGAGCAGCTTGCGGAGCTTGTCGGTGAGGCGGTCGCCGGCCTCGATGAAGTCCTCAACCATCTGCTTGTTCTCCAGAGCACGAATCTTGGGGACCGACTCCTCGGCGCGCTTGATCTTTCCGGCCAGTTGGATGAGAAGGAGCCAAAGCTCTCCGGCCATGTCCGAGATGGGGGTGGAGGGTCCGTGGTGGTAGACGGTCCAGTCATAGATCCATTTCCCAAGGGAGTTGGCGTCAAAGACACTACCAAGCAGCATGATGGGCTCCTCAGTGGGATCCCAGTTCTTGAGAGAGTATCCGGGCGGGATCTTGTGCCGCTTGGCATCTGCCTCCGTGGCAGCACGGGCGGCAGGTGGCGGTGGTGGCTTCTTGTGGGGGTTGGCGGTGGGTCGGGCAGTCTGAGGTCTCGGAACCGATGTTGAGCTGCGGCGAGCATGGCCGCCGACGGGAGCTGTGCGACGTTGTTCCTCAAAGCGCGGCGACGCAAACCCCGCCTCTCTCTCTCTGTCGAAGTAGGGACCGCCCTGTTTATAGTAGTGGTAATCAGTTGCGTGCCCTCTCCCAGCGTTGACAGTGAAGAAGTCCTTGCTGCGCCTCGACTTGGATGACCTCCCCGGCAGCAGGTAGGTGACACCATCGATCTCGATGAGCTCGTCCTCGTCCGACTCTCCATGCGCGTCCACGACCGGATAATAGGAAAAAGAGGTGCTGCGACGCTCCCTCCTGGGAGGCGATCCCGAGAAACTTTGCTTGCGTGAAGACCGCGATTGACTCACATTCACATTGGCAGTGGCGTACTGGCCTTCGCTATTGTACCGAGGCGAGAACGATGGCGTCCGAGGACTGGGGAACTCGTGCCTGAAGGAGGCGCCCGTCGTGCTCGGGGTGCGAAAGTGGGCACGCGTGGCCGGTCTTTGCACCGGAGGCGGTCCGTAGTAGCCAGGTCCCCGGGGCGATGGTGTCGGGGAGGGACTGGGGAACTTGTTGTCATCGTAGAAAAACTCCGCGGTGCGTGCGGACGCATAGGGCGAATAGCTGGCCATCGTCTCCGGCTCTTGTGATGTCCGTCGAGACATCAAATCCTTTCAATAAAAATAAAATAAAAACCACTCTCAGATTGCCCCCTCGCCCGATGCCAAGGGCCGTCGTCTGTGTCGTGTCTGTTGTTTTTTGTCGTCGAAATCGTCTGCTGTGTTGGGCGCTAAAGGGAACCAATTCACCTTGGTCTGTGGTCGGTAGGAAGAAGGGGGATGCACTGTCTTCTGATTTCTGACATATCAAGGGATCTGGTAGATGGTTTTATGCGCTGTCCTGGTCGGAGCCACAGTCACCAAAGCCGTGTGAACTCTGGTGGTTGCGAGAAAGAACTGGACGCTTCGGTGAGGTCCAGTGTGTTGCTTTGTAATCGAGTGGTCGGGTCTCTCTCGAAGTGAGTGGTGAATTATTTCATGAGGGTTTTGGCGAAGCCAAAGGGTGCTAAAGCAGGAGACGAGTTTCCGGGTGTGGGCGGCCTTTATAAAAATGGGTGAATGGTGGGCAGTCCCACTCACACACCAAAACAGGGGCAAGGTCTGTCACCTTGCGAACTTTTTTCACTCGAGGGCTGGGGGCTGATGGTGGGGCGTGTGGATAGCAGGATGTTGCATGGGCCTTCGCAAGGGAGTCTCTACTACCACCCCTCCCCTGTTTGACCAGGATCCAATGTACCCAGCCCAGTCCAAATGAATTTTCCAAACACTGTGTCGTTCCCAGCCAGCGCAAGCACGGCCCGTCTTGTTGCAGTTGCGGCCAGTGAATTTCCGTTGCCTGTTGTTGACTTATCCACAGGTCCAGACCTGGGCTTCTCTGTTTTCATCTTCTTCTTCTTCTTCTTCTTCTGTGTAACGCAATGGAACCGCCATCGGCGATGTTAAGATGAATCACGGGTGAATCACTCACAAGAGTCTTCCATTTATTTGACAGGTCCAGGTCCTGGATGTGTGAAATTTGCGAATGGATTGCAAAAAAACGGGAAGGCGTGCGATGTTCCCCCGTAAGCGAGATTGGTCCACGCAAATGACTGGGAATATTTCAAGGTCTCTGTCCAACGTCGCGTCGAGCCCAGGTTCATTTCAAATTCCCAACGGCCCGTGAAAATTTTCAAGAGGTGTCGTCCACGCACACGGTTCTTCTGCCTGCAAGACGAGGCCAGGGGCGCAGGAAGAAGGCTGGGGAATCCGGAACAGCGGCTTTGGCTACCCCGGCCTATCTGACTCCTCGAATATCGTGGCCTTGTGGACGAGGCTGCTGCCCATGACACGGTGAGTGACCGGCTGCCCTCGGAGAATATACCTGGAAAGTGTGAGCAGTCGAAGCGTGTGAGAGACAAGGTGAATGGTTCCCAACCGACAACTGCATGCCAGGTATCTGCAACTTCACCATGTGCGATGGTGGTGATTAGCGGCACCATCAAGTAGGCGCAAGATGGGTGCAAAGAGACAGAGTCATGGCTGACGGAGCGCTCAGAAGCAGGCGGGAGGCTGGAACATGCTATCAGATTCCTACTGGAGTGTTGCCTCTTGCCCCTCGCCCCTCTAGTGTATGATGATGCACCTCAAACCCCTCATATCCGCCAGATTGGGATGGTGAGATGCGGGGTTGCAGGTGTGAAGCTGTGACATGTTGATGATGCACACAGCAGCACGGCATCACCACCCAAGTAGCGTATGTAGGTCCAAGATCCATATGGCCGTCATGTGGTCGTCGGCCACCACGTCCCTATTCCCAATCCGGATCTTGCAGACTCTGGCCCGAGATCATCGGGCCCGCCAAGCGGTAACGGCCATCAACCGTCAACAGGAGTTGCCCGGCGCGGGGGACCGACTGTTCGGCGCAGTGAGTGCGGATGTTTGTGTTCACGTGTCCCGGATGCACCGACCTGCAGGCCGTTGATGAGTGGGGGATCTGGCGGGACTTGCATGCGGCCGTTTTTTGCGGCCAATCATGAATTTGCATGGAATATTCCAACTCTCCACTACACTACAGTATATGGAATTTCTATCTTCGATGCCCCATCTACATCAGCACTTCATATCTATGTGGAGGACAACATAGCAAGACCAGGTGCCGGTCTCACACAATGATGATTTCCCAGTTGACCAACCCCTTCAACAGAACTTTTCCAGCATCTCAAACGGAAATTTAACGTGCGGCCTCGTACAAGACCTGGAGCACGAGTTTTTCTGTGCTCGCAAACGACGCCAGCCGCCCAAGCCCCGTGTGTCAGTGCCAATCATTCTGCCGGTGCCGAGACCATATCGCCTGAATAGAAACAATGTCACAAATCCAAGCAGCTCTGCCGTGTGTGTCGGAGGACGAGCGGACGGACGGCCTGGCAGCTGCCCATGGCACATGCATGACCAGACCTCTTGGGAGGCCAGCAAACATTTACAATCTCTCGCCGAGTCGAATGGCCTGGGCATAAACATTGCCACACCTCGCGTATCACGCCGTCTGGTAAAGATTGTTTAACATCAAGTAGCTTACCAAATCCTTCGGCACGGCATCCCTTGATCCCACTTGATGACACATCTCCGCTCACCGTGTCCTTCGCCAAAGCAGCCCGGAGCAGCAACGGTGAGGGCGGCCCCGTACAGTATCGCAACACGGTTAAGAAGACTCAGCACACGAGCAATTGCGAAATTACGTCCACAGCCGCGGGTCAATCCATCAAATCCGTGCTTGGAAGAGGGCCAGCCCGTCCTGCACGAAGCAACACACCATCACACGGCCTTGCCATCCTAGCGCCGCCGATGGAGCGCACACCTCTTTCACCTTCATCTTTTGGCCGGGTCTTGGCTGGCTTGGCAGCGGTCCTGTCCAGTGGTGAACCCGGGCACGCTTTGTTTTTTTTCTAGAAGAAGCACACCCCTACCTTGCTCGTGTCTTACCCCCCGGTCGAGGACGGCACCAACCCCCGTCAATTCTTTTTTTTTTCTGATTGATTTGCTCCCTTTTGGCTCACCGTAAAAAATTTTTCTTCCCCGAACCAATGCGATTTTCATTTGACCCCTGGAACGGTGCCGTCGGCGAGAGGGGTGGACGAAGCGAGAGCGAGGAGTATTGAGGGAGGGGTGGCGGCGAGAGGCATGAGCAGCGTTCAACGCAAAAAACCAACTTGGATCAAATCGTTGCCCACACATTTTTCCCTCCCTCCCTTCGGTGGGTGCCATCTGCCCTATGGCAACCGTGAGTCACGATACGGGGGAGTGGCATGTACGGTTTATGCTTCGCTGCCCTAATGGTCGCTGGGCCCATTGTCTCCTGCGTTGATGTCCAATATCAGCAGGCTGTTTTGGGTGCTGACCGCTGAATGGACCAATGGGCCCCGCCGGCACGCTCAGGATGCAGATGCACCCGACCCCCGATTGGACAAGGAATTGGACTCTTGGGATCCGCTGGCCATTGAGTGGTCCGTCAAAAAGCACACCCCAAACAGGTTGTAAGGTGAAGAAGGAATGGATCCATCTTCGCAGCCGTCCACTCGTCAACCCGTCAGGAATAGGCAACTTTGAAGCGGATATGGGACATCGCCAACCGATGTTGCAGAGTTTTGTCTCTCACCGACACTTCTCGACAATGGCGAGCATTCAGAAAATGGCCGGGGTGGTGAGAGAAGATTCCTCGCCGCAGATATTTCATGTCGGGAGGGGGGTGTAACATGCGCGAAAGCGTCTTATATGCCAAGGAGCTGGTGTGATCTTGGACGCCGGCCTCTGACGTAGCGCCATGCCCACAAAATTTTGAGAATTTGCACAAAAAAAAAAAAAAAAAAGGTCGATATCTCTGTCCAATGCCGTCTTCTATCATCTGCGGTTGCAAAAGAGGAGAGAGAATAACGAGGAATGGTTGAGCAATCAAGAGCAATGAAGCGGACGGAAGCAGGGACGTTGCAAAGCAGGGATTGCCGTCCCTTATCCGGTCCCTGTGCGATCGCCATGGACTATCGATGGCGGACTCTAGGCGGAACACCAACAATGGCAACGGTGATGAGGTGGATCAGGCATCACCAGTGCCCGCCTCACCGGACGACTGCAACCGCAACTTGCGTGCCCCTCACGAGATGTGAAATCCTCACGAACCGATAGCGCAGGTTCCCCTAGCACTACACAGTGAATGAATCCCCAACAGACGGCTTATCACATCGCCTGCCCATCCCACCCCTTCTCTTTGACAGAAACCCTCCCAACAGCCCAACGTCCAGTGGGATGGCCAAGGCCCGGTGGCACATGCCAAAAAAACCGGCGATATGTAACCCGCCTCACTTCTCACTCTTCTCACTCGTCCCGCAGTATTATGTGTTACCAAACCACATGGTCTGCCATGCCCCTATAATCGAATAGGGGTTAAGGAGCACCCATCAGCTGCCCCTCCGTTCTGGATGCCCACGCCCACCAGTGATGTACGACAATGACGATGCAATGAAAGCTATCAGCCATCAGGCGGCCGTCCATTCTCCAAGCGGCCACCTTTCCACACAGCGCTCGCTCTCCGAAAACACCGGCACCCCGGGTGGGAGGAGGCCTTCCATGTTGGGAACTCGGAGCCAATCACAAACCGAGCGCAAACGGGCCAGGTCCAGGTGAGATTCGTCAGCGGTGAGCGAAGAACGCTGTCTTGTTGGCCTTTGCTTGCTTGCCCAGTCCACCTATTGCCGAAGCTTGGTAGCAAAAAAGCTGGCGTCTCTTTTTGCCGCTGGCAGGTCATGGACGAATAGTTTGGAGACGTCGCCCGGGCACTGTGTTTTGACTTTGTTCTCCATGTCTTGCAGCAGACAGAGAAGATGGCGATTCTGCGCCTTGCCTTTTTCCTTTGCAGGTTGCAACGCTCCAGCGCGAGGGGAGGTTAGCGCGCACGCAGCCTGAGCAACTTTGACACAAGCTGAGGTGCTTCTGTTTCGCATGGCATCGTAGCGCAGACTGCAGTGCAATCACCGCCAAGAGCTGAGCTGGCCTGAGGTTGCTTTGAGGCAAACGACACCAGAGAGGACCAGGGTTAGGGCTGGTAGCATTCAGCTCTTCACAGATCTTCTTTTCTCTATTCTCTTTCTCGTCCTTCTCGTGCATCACAACAGCTGCACCAGCCCTGCGGCCTCTGGTTGGACAGTACGCGCTTTTGCAACGGCTCGAGTACGAGCCACAGGGTGGCTTAGCTGACCCGAGACGACCACCCCCGGATCGTGGAGATCGTCTTGATCCTGGTTGGTTCGTCTGATTTGCTGTTCATCCCCTTTGCCGGACTTTCCGGCTCTTCGTCTTGTGGCGAATGCATCCCAGCGCCGTCCCGGGACTGTGGCACGCTGGTGGGAACTTGTGGATGGTGCTGACAAACGCACGGTCCACCACTCTCTTCTGACTTCCCAGCCAGCATTCAGGCTGAGATGGACTCCAAAACCCAACTCTTGCCCAACTTTCATTCCAACTTCTCTTCTTTTCCATTAACGAATGCGACAATTTTCGAGGCCTCGATTATTCCATTTTGCCTCAGAGGTAACCTACCTACGTCAGAATCTGTTTTTATTTGTCATCCGTCGGATATCGACACACCCCAGCATCCCAGGAACCTGGATTTGTCCGTCGACCTCAGGCCTCAATATCCCACGCTTTCCTCTGCTGCCCTGCCCTGCTCCGTGGCTGAGGCAACTCTTCGTCTCCCCATTTGCACGGCAGTTGACTTGGCCTACAAGGTTTAACAGATGGCAGATCGAAGCAGTACGATAGAGTCGAGTCACTGAAGCAGTCACAGGTCGAGTGTGCAGCTATCGCCGATGCTACGGTCATGGGGCCAACCACATGTTGTCTTCCAGATTTGATATCCGCCCCCATTTGTGAGGTATCGTCTTCTCCAACGCTCATCCCACGCTCGCAACGCGCGGTCCATCTCAAAGCGATACACGACTGGAACTTCTCCAAGTGTCTTTGTCACTTTTCATCCGACATCCCACGCTTTTATTACCCGTGGTTTACCCACTCCTGATCACCTCGGACCTCTCACATACCGTGACTCACTCACACGCCTCCCGTACGTGTTGGGTGAAGGGCCGATACTCCGCCCACACTCTGCCAGCCTCGGCGCTGTGCTGTATACCACCTTTTTTTTTTCCACACTTGGGGGGACACCAGGCCCATGCTTCTCATTCTAGCTCATCTGCTGTCAAGGGAAAAGAGCATCACGACCTACGCAAGCGCGTACACGAAAGCTGCGATCTGCGGTCTGGCACCTTTTTATATTCTCTCTTTTCGTGTTTCTGCCATCCGCGTTTGCCACTTTGTGTACTGTGCTGGACTGAAAGGGGCAGTGCCATATCTCGTTTGTGTTGTCTCTTTCACGACGCCACACTTGTTGGCTACGTCAAGCTTTTCTCCTCTTTTTGCCAGAACGAGCGGAGACGTAAGGCGGTCAATGGTGGGATCAGTCCTATTATCTGGGGGGAATATTACATACACTTTATGGATTGTGGGCAGGCGGTCACAGATGATCAGCACGGGGCATGATATTGTGCTTTTTGTGCGAAGGACAAAGACCCCGGTGAGCAAGAAGGGTGTTTGCAACCCAACGATGGGTGCCCGGATCTTGTTCCTGCAGCAAACAAGCCATAGCTGAGAGCTGCTTGTTTCTTTTTGTTCTTGTTTCTTGCTTGACATTCTGGACTGCTCGATGGATGCGAGTGCATCGCATTACATTACATCGCCCCGGTTGATGCTCCTATCAGATGGCAGTGGATCAGGTTACGGCAAGTATTGTCTGGCGGGCTTGAGAGCAGTTGAAAATGGACCGCTTACTGCCCTTTGATGGCTGCCACTCACGCTGCCCGGCAGGCAATGCTGCCGAGCCTTGGGCATATTACTCGGTTGGTCGGGTCAGTTGGGTTGAGAGATCAGACTTTGGGGGATAACCCAGGTCCCGGGCGGGCAACATCTCTGCTCTCTCTGCTCTGTCGTCTCTTAGACTGTCGTCACTTTTGAACCCGAAGAATCTCGAGATCGACAATTATACATGCGTCCCCCGAATTTCTGTGTAACGAAGTTGGCCGCCTTCTGGAAAGGCCCGACCGAAAAAGAAGGGTCGGTTCCCTCCTGATATGTTGGACACGAGTTGGGAGTGAGATGATCGTCAAGTGACGTTATTTCCCGGCAGCAGTAAATCTGTTGTGTATCGTGTGTCCGCCATTGTCAGTGGGCAGTATCTCGGGGTGGGAGGAAGGGGTGTGGGACATGGCAGACAGAGCCTCGTTGACTCGACTTGTGTACTTGTGGCGAGTCGAGCCATGGTTAGCCACACCCCTCTACTCTCTTCCTCTATTCCTCGAATGCAACGCTCTTGAGGTCGGGTTCGGAAGACGCTTGATATGAGAGGTCACACTGCGCAGGACAGTGTTGTCTACTGTGCCATTTTTGAGCCGTCTACCTTTTCCCTATCGTTTACTGCTCTGTAACAGGTCGGACAGGCTTGTGGATATGACTAGTCCAAGTTCAAGAGGCCGAAAAAGGGAGAGGGAGGTCTGGCAGTCACAAGGACCTATCCCTACTCTTCCACTGTAACACACGGAGGTCAAGGGACGAGGCTCTTTTGTCACACACATACATCCGCGGACGAAGGAGGTGAGCAAACGTTGAATTAAGCTTCTTCATAGGCCGGTCCCATGCCTCTTCCTCACAATGTCAGCGGTAATCGATGAGTCTTCTGCATGGGGCGGCGCAAGCCAAGTGCCGACTGGAAGTTGCCTTGTTTCACGGCGTCAAAGACAGGCATGCAGCGGGGGATAGAATAGGGGCGGGCAGGCTTGCGTCATGCTTTTCGTAGGGCAAATTATCGCTTTGTTTTGGCGGCTCAGCCGTTTATTCCATTTTCACTTCATTCTCCATCAGGTCTTATCCACATATGAGCGCCTTCTTTTGGTATTGGAGAGGTGTTCAGCCAATCATATGTGGCTGGTTGCGTGGTGAGTCACGCATCTTGACCGACGATGGGCTCATTGGCTCTCGAGGGTTGGCTTTTAGGCAGGCGGCCTCGGGGATGGAAATTTATACCTCCTGGTGATGAAGTACTCCAGGAGATCGTCGTTGAGGAAAGGACGAAGTACATTTCGATGCATAGTGGTTTGGTAATTACATTGCATGCACATGTGTACCTGTAGGTCAACATGCACATCTTCGGGAGGCTCAAGTCTCTGGATATTAGTTTACTTTTTTGCTGAGCTGCAGGTTTGAATTTGTGGAAGCTGTGTGAGCAGGGGTAGGGGTGGCATGCAAGCTCGGGTGTTTTTTTGTTTGAAAGCAAAAGTTGAATGTCTCGGACAGCGGTTGGGGCGAGGGTGAGGCTCATCATCTCCCTTCGTTCTGTCCTGTGGCTGTCTTCACCTTGGTGTTTTTAATTTGGGTTAGTTATTGCCTAGGACTTGTTTTTCCAGTTACTCGACTCGTGCTGTGTTTTGGACCTTTTCCTTCGGTGATTGTTCGGAAGGCATGAGCGAGGGTGGAGGAGCTAATAGGGGTTACACCAGGGTGAGCGGTCCACGTTCCTCGCCGGGGGAAACAGTTTAGGAGTGAGACAGACGATAAGAATGATGCACCTGTTTGTGGTGAAGGACGGCCCTGTTCTATCACAATGCTTGTACCCGGGACACAGAAGGCAGGTTTTGGCGATCCAACGACCTACCTTGGGTGGTGAGCTGGAGATATGAGCATTTCAATCCTTCCAAGAAGTCAACCTAAGGAAGTATAGGAAGACAAGGTACCTCCCGCAGCAAGGGCATGGTAAAAAAGAACAAAGTTCAATTTTGAGGGTATCTTGAAACCTGGATAAAGCCAAAAGAAAAAGAGAAAAAAAAAGACAAAAGAGAAACCGTCCATCATCAAAATAACCAGTTATTCCTCCACTGTAACCCAAAACATCATCCTTCCACAAGCCCCTCCGTTCTTTTATTTCCAAACACTCGAGCTCTCCGCCCCCTTGCTCTTCCCCTCCTGATACGTCTCGCTCAGCCCATTATACAACCCCTTCATCCTCCCAATCTCGCCCCTCCACTTCTCCTTTTCCTCCTCGCCCCCCTCCAACTCCTCAATCAAATCCGCCAAACTCTTGCTCCTGAAAAACTTGTTATTCTTGTTATACAGCGGCCTCCCCCTCAGGCTCTGCTCATCGTCCCCCTTCCCGGGGACTCTAAACACCTGCTCGAGAATGTCAATGTCGTAGGGGATGCCGAACAGGTCCCGGGAGTCTTGGTAGGTGAACAGATAGTAAAACTCGTTGAAGCCGGCCCAGGTGATCCCGGACAGACAAAGGGAGCACGGCTCGTGGGTGGCGAAGAAGATGCATTCTTTGGTTGGGGGCCGGGCGGAAGGGGGGATGGTGGCGAAGAACTGCTGGATGCAGTTGATTTCCCCGTGGAGGAGGGGGGACTCACGCTCGTTGTTGGTGGCGACGGTCAAGGGGGTGAGGTCGGAGCGGGAGAGGATGGCGGCGCCGAAGAGCTTGGAGCCGGATTTCACGCCGGCGGCGGTGAGGGGGATGATGTGGGATTCGGTGAGGGAGAGGAGGGTTGAGAGGAGGGTTTGGGGGGAGTGGTGGGGGTTGTTGTTGGGTGGGGTATTGGTTGTGGATGAGGACATGGTGGAGGTATTCTTCTCTTTTGTTTTTCTATTTGGGAAAAAGTGAAAGTGAGAAGTGCGATGTTGGTAAGGTCCCGCAGTTTGAAGTGTAATGATTTTCTATTGAGATGCTGTAAATGAGAGCGCTGGCCTCCTTTTAATTGAATGCTTGTGCCCTCTCGGAGCCGGTGACGGGGACGGCCGAGAGCTAGCCAAGCTTCCTCGGCGGCTCCCGGAGGGGTTCGGGGCGGCGATCGGAGGTGCCTATCAACGTCGCAGCATGACACTTGATAATTCGTATGCGTGATGTGAATTGAGCTGCTGCAAGATGATTTGGTCTGGAAATGTTCTCCCAGAAGGATGATGATGCTATGCAAGCGATGAAGCGAGATGTTGCGCAAAAGGAAATTGGTCGTATATCTTGACCCAACCGCCTCTTCTGCGCAAGCCCCACATTAAACATTGGTCATGTCAAACGTCCTCCTTCATCATCCTCTCTTATTACAACCACAATACTCAAATTTGGCAAGCTTCAACATCCCAGGCATAATTATCCTCCTCAATCATGACTTTTCCGTCATCGCTGCCGCGATAACCGCTCCACTTCCTTTGGTCCTTTTCTCTCAATGGCTGACACAGCTGTTAGCGACTGTCTGCTGTTGTTCGCGTTCGGGATGTGGGTGGTGGCACTCACCCAGAGTCTGCTGTACTTGATGTAGATGCCGCCAAAGAACAACACCTTTTTCTCACCCTCCTAGGATCTTTCGTTAACGAATGGTTCTAGCGATTCAATGTGGGCAATCCCTCATGACCTACCACAACCTGTGGCTCATGCCACTCTGTCGCGTTCTCTCCCGCATAAAGCTCTGTCGAAGCATCGATCTTCGCGACATTATCAATCTGACCGGAGGCCCCAATGACAATAGAAGTGCCTTTGGTGTTCCAAGTGGTGATTCGGATATCCCTCGCCGCTATCGTTGACGTGATAACATAGAACCCGCCGCTCTTTTTGATGCTAGGGAACCTCCTCAAGAGATCCTTGGCGTTCTTGTTCGCCCACGCGCTGAATGGGTCTTTCAGCGCGAAAGATCTCTTCTCGACAGGATCGTTGCATAAGAGGATGGCCCCAAACTCGCCCTTCAATTCGTACTTGTACGCAGCAGAGAAAGTGGCAGGAATGTTGGCCTGAGCTGCGGCAGCCGCTGACAGAGCGACCCTACCGACCGTTTCCGTCATCCTGGGACCCCACTTGGAGGTTTCTCGCCGCTTTTCCCAGGTTCTCCCGATGAAAGGGCTTAGGCAGAGGGCTTCCAGTTCTTGGGGCTTGGTCACGTCGACAATTCTCTGCCAGTCGCCACTGTCGTTGATGAAGCCGCAGACACCAGGATATGCGTCCAAATCGGACGCTGGGTTGAGCAAGGCATGGCCAAACCCTGCCTTTCGCATCCCATATGCGTAGTCCTCGAACTGAAAGGATTTTGCTTTCAAAGCCATGGCTGGGTTGGCGTCTACTCGACTGCGGCAATGCAAAGGTGCACAAGGTAAGAATGTCTGTTGTTAAATTGTTTGAACTATCGGCTCCTACATGCTGATATTGGGCGGCATGGAGACCTTATAGGTGGCACTGAAAGAGCTAAGGGGCTTCCGGGGCCAATGGAGAACAGCTGCAGCCATTCGAAACCACATAGTGAGGACGCCCCTCGATTGGGCTCCTTGCCGATCAGCAGAGCAGCCCAACTTTGCAACACCATATCGTCCGACACCCCTAGCCTGCATTCTGTTTCTCAGCACCCCATAGCGCAGTGTAATATGGGGCAACAACAGTATCAGAACGTCTTGGGGTTGTTCCTTGCCTGGGAAGAAGATGGAGGAGAGCATGCATCGACGGAGGAGAATCCATTCCATACGCAATTGGAGGAGCTTGCCCACACTCTCCAGATGGGGTACAACTACAGCGTGGATCAGTGGTTCATTCCATCAGAAAAGTATCCCCGTGCATTGGACAAGAAACTCAACGAAGTCGTCGAACGGAGCAATAACCGCAGTCAAGAAGGCCAGAACACGTTGGACCTGCTCATTGTTTACTATGGTGGCCATGCGGTTATCAACCCAAATGAACGTGAGAATGACCTTCTATTGGTTCCGTAAGTCTATCTATACTTTCCACAATAAGCTGCCTATACTAACATCATTGACAAGGTACCCAAAAAGTCGGAGCGCATCCATTTCTTGGGCAACGGATGTTCTGTCAAGACTGCAATATCTTGAGGGTACTGACATACTGATCCTTCTGGACTGTTGCTACGCACAGCGAGCCCAACACGCGATAGATCATATGCATCGGCCACCGCCCGGGCGAATGGTCACTCTGGCAGCTGTTGATATCGACGGCAAGGCCATCGAAGATGGCGATTATACGTTCACCCGAAATTTATGCCAACAACTTGAGGAACTCGCAAACAACACGGAGACTTTCAGCATCAGCCAGCTTCACGGGGACCTTCGGAGAGGAGCCGGTAGTTGGAGACGACGTCAACCCGACGGCAAGATTCCAGACCCCATTATGTCCTCAAATGCAACCCAGTTTGGGTTGCTTGGACCTGTTGCTCAGTCGACAAATCCGGCTGCCACATCCATTGTGGAAAGGCCTCCTTTTCCCCAGCCAGTTGGCCATGCCAAAGAAGAGCAGCGCCCTGGGGTTCATATCGCAGAGGGGTCTCTTTCTACTCAGCTCGAACCCCCAAGTCCTCAAGCCAGCAACAAAGAATCCCACCTTACAGCCCATGGAACGGAAGTATCGCCGTTCGTTTCCGCGACCTCTCTCCAAAGCGATTCATGGAATGACAATGTCAGTTACTATGTTGGCTCCCATGATGTGGATGTGGCGTGGCCTCTTAACTCGCCCCCTGGTACACCCTCTACGGCTCATGATTCTAGTTCACCTTTGCCTGTCGGTTCGGCAATCTCTCTGAACGAATATCTGCCGATCAAAAGGCCCAATGCCCGCCCTCGGACTCGTAGCACGGAAGAGCTGCCTTATTTACCTGCTGAATCACCCCAAAAGCATCACCATTGGAACGAAAACCTCAACATCTGCGTTGGCCCACCTGATGGAGAAGCAGTGATGCCTACTGCTCCGATGACCTCTTCTCCTGCTGCTTCAGCAACCTCTCTACAGGGATTCATCCCGTCAATCAGAAACACCAAAGCCTACCCAAGGTCCCGCGCCGCGGGGCTGTCGCCCCCTGTTCCGTACACTTCCAGGAAAGCCCCACGAGGCAGTAAAACCAGAACCGACACCGCGCCATACCCACGAACCTCTCAGACATTCGCGTCCATGTCTCCCAATCAAAGGTCTCAAACATTTGACAATGCTGAATTTGGCCGCGCAGGGGATAGCTTTGGAGGCTCGTTCTGGAAGGCAGGGGCTGATTTCGATTCCGAGGAGACATCTTGGAACTGTTCAGACTCAAGGCCTCGACATTGGTTGTATGATGATGATGACCGCCGGTAAAAGAAAAGAGGCCATGGCTGAGACAGAGCGTGAGCGTTGGCTCAAGATGACTCTGGAGGACTAGTGCCAGTAACAGGGATGGCAAACAAGAGCATAAGAAAGGGTTGTATCATCACTTATGCGCGGTGTGCGTGGAATGGGTGGTATTTTACAGCATGTTGATATTTCTTTCCCAGAAAACATTGTGCTTTGTGACTTGACACAATATTGCATACCCAAGACAATGCATATGAACGCGGACGGGGATGGGGTAGGGTCGCTAGCGAAGGATAGATCGCACCGGCTCTTGCGGCGGCGGGCTCGTTTGATCTGGGTGTCGAGAAGGAGTGGTTAGAAATGTAACGCACTTGTGCTCGGCGTATATCTGATTTAAAGCGCAGAAAGACACATTGTTCTCCCCAGGTTAGGTACACAGATATCCTCTAAGGATGGTGTAATGAAAATCAATACGAGGCATTTCCTTTGGGTGACAGTAACATGATTCTGTCAAAGTTGGCCTGGGTGGTTCAATGATTGATCTCCTTGAAGCAAGCCTCGATCGCTCAAGATTCTCACCCCGTCATCAGGCGACGGGTTTGCGGCTAAAAGCCTGTGACCTCATTCAATAGTCTCGGGATTTCTAAGAGTCTGGACGATAGAGCTGCCTGCAGATGTTGACCTTTTCAGTACCGTAGAGCATACGGTCATGAAAGCCTTCACAGAGCATAAGCAAGGTAGCTCGTCGCGGCACAGGGGGCACCGTCCGTTCTGCCTGGCATCCCGGATTCTGCCTTGTTAACTTTGGTGTTCTTATTAGCCCCAAACCTACACCTGTTCCCCACTAACTATAAATACAGTACAAACAAATGTTAAAATACCGGAGGGTTTATATACGCGCTACAGGGCTCCCCCCTTTCTCCCGTGCTCTTCACATTATATATTGCCTCTATGTACACATCCTGTTGCCTGATGTCACACCCTGACACTGATCCGGACATCTGCCTACGTGATCAAACTGGCCATGCAGATCAATACTCCTTACTACAGCAATAGTACGCTGTGTTACATCACACTACCACAAAATGCTAAACTGCCACTGGCTGCTGGTATGGTAAGGCTCTGCACCCTCACAAGGAATGAAGCATAGCAATTATTAAGCTGTTCAATTAGCCACCCCTCCTTTCTTTAATTTTCCAAGCAGTAATACATCATCTGCACACTTTTCTTTCTTTAAACGCAAAACAACACACTTGTTCTCTCAAAATGGCAGGCGTATTAGCCATCATCAACGAGTCAATCACATTAATCAACATAGTTCGTCAGCTCGCCCAAAGCTACCGTGGCGCTAAAGAAAGTCGGGCATTGGCCAGTCTGTTGGACGCTCAGCTCAACTCGGCGAGGCTGGATCTGGTAGTTTCCGTCCTGAAATGGAGACCCAAAAGCCTGGATTCTCCGCACACGAAACAACAGCTCGAAAGAGCAGCATCAACACTTCGCGCTCAACTATGGAAGGCCAAAAGGCCTTAACCCAGAGGGTGAGAGCAACTTCAAGCTTCTCCACTCTAGCGAAAAGCGCCTTGTAGATGCTCCATTGGGCTTCCGCGCACAGGCGTCTTGGAAGGAGATGCCTCTCGTCGGGGAGTTGGACGTCTTTGTCGAGTCGTATCTCAAACAAGTTTACGTCCAGCCTAATGAGAAGTCGAAGGACCGGAAAAAGTCAACAGATGATCAGGACAAAGCAAGAAAAAAAAGCAACCAAGAAAGCCCAGCTTGCTGCTGAGAAGCTCTAGTGGACGGTGGCAGCGCCTGGGAAAGGATCCGGATTCCAAACTGGGGTCCCCCCTGGCATTGGTTTCGACCAAAGACCAGCTGATATTTCTCCTCCCCAAGAACTCAAAGAATTACCAGACGCTACGACAGCTGATACAAAACGCATCAGCAAGTGGCCTCTCATTAGACGTTCGGTTTTCTCTTGCCCTGCAGCTGGCCGAGGCAGTGCCCAAAGTCCACTCTGCCGGCTTGTCGCACTGCGCTATCCGTAGCGATACTGTTTTGTTTCTCTCTCCAGTGGAGAGGGTGGAGGATGCGGGGCAGAGAATTGAGGTTCTGTAGGGGGGATTTAGGGGCATTCCTTTGGGCTGTGTGGGTTTGGGTCAAGTGTATTGGAGGTTATTTCAGATTCGAGATTCTTAGTAGTGTCGGTGTATTAGTTTATCTATTTTGTGGTTTTCCTACTCGAACTTTGGGCTTATTCGTTGCATCCCTTTGTTTGATCCCTGTTGTTCTTTCCAGTGATTCGATGGGTTCCGGTCATGTCTACCACCAGCTCTGACCACACACTACGATTCTAAAAGGATACAAATCTGCTCTGCCCGTGTGAAAGTAGTAACATCATGCTGGGGTGGCGTGTGAGTGACGGCCAAACACAGCCCTTGGGCGACCTGATCTAGCCCCTTTTGGCCAGTGGTGTCCAATACCTGATAATATGGTCTTCAGCCGCATCACGCAAATTAGATTCGAACCCGTCATAAACATGTCACCCTTTTTCGCCATGGTGTAGAATGACATGCATGAGAAACGCATGCCCTTCAGCATTTGAAGATGTCTATCTTTTCACCCGCGTGTAACCACTCTGTTGGGAACAGCTGAATTATCTGTGCATCCAGCTGAGACGATTTGCTATTAAAACAGCACCCTGGAACATATCTTTTGTTTTGTCCCCAAGAATCAGTCCCAAGTTGGCATCATATCCAAACCGAACACATCCATTCAGTAACCACATCAAATCAGACACATCTTGCCACAACTACAATGACTCGCAGCAAACTCGAAACAGCTGGGCTCGCGGCCAGCGTCGTCGTTTGCGCGGATCAATTTATGCCCGGCATCCACGATAATCGTGAAGACCAATACTCTGAAGCCAACTAGCACTATATAAAAGCCGCTATCGCCGGCGCCATCGCAATGGGTGCCTTCTCGCTTCTGCAAAAGGACGAGAACAAACACCGCAAGGAGTACAATGAGCCCGACATGGGCTGCGAGGGGCGGGTAGATCAGGGTATGGTGGATCGGAGGGGACATACGCTTGATCTTGCTGCCGAGGCCGCCGGAGCCTATGCGCTGGGGCGGCAGATGATGGGGCATAACCACCACGCGATATTGAAGCTCATCACCGAGGGGTTGGGGGCTGCTGCATTAGGTAAGAAGACGGATAGGACCGTTGTTGATTGAGTGTCTCTGACAAGGGGTCAACATTCTCTTCATCACGAAGAACGATTCCGTAGTCCGAAGGGGCGTGGGTTCGAACCCCACTTTCGTCAATGACTTTATTTTTGCTTCCTTTTGGTCTTTTTAAGGTTTTTGTGGGCCTATTTTGAGTCTCCATTGCACTCATTTCAAGTTTGGGGCCGGCTGTGAGCGTGGATTGACGATTGGACACCTTTGACGATCGATTTAGGGATTGGACGCTTTTGGCGATCGCGGCGTTCAGTCACCACAATTCTCATACGCCATTGAAAGGCGATGGTAAGGATGCTTGATTCAGGAAGAAACTGTCTGGCCGAACTGGCTGGCTGAAACAGCTGAAATATAGTGGGCCCAATTCGTCACCCTTCCCATACGCTCCTTTCAAGCCTTAGACCATGAGTACATATAGGGACCAGCCTGTGGGGACCCCTGTCTGGTTTTTTATCGCTTCAGTTCTGTCTCTCCGCCACGTTCTTGAATGTCACCTTCCGCGACATGTGGTTTAAGCTTCGCGAGGTCACCATGGAAGGCAAGATGCCCAAATCCTTCTTCATGTTCAATGTCACACTCTTCACAGACGACGGCCCGGTGCGAAAGTCCGCCCGGTTTGGATCTAATGGGATTTAGGAAGAGTTCACCTACGATGCGTGCCCGGGAACGCCGTGGAATAAGGCATGTGCGTATGACTTGGTCGTACTTCGTCTACAGTAGCAATGCCTTGTTGAAGCACATGTGCCCCCACCATTTAAAATCTTAAACTCTCACCAGCGTGCCCTCACTTAACAACCCTTCCCCTGAGAGCCTTATACCAATCGCATCTACACACTTACGGAGTTTCCTACGTATAGTCCTGGCGAGACATTCTTTGAGACATTCTTTGAGCCAAGCCCACGGCAGTTCCCCATATTGTCATATCTCACCCCGAGACACCTACAAAGACCACTAACACTGCAGCGTATGTTGCCGTAGCCACCAGCGTTTCGGTATTGCTCGCCTTGAACAATACAGATAACGCGCCCGCAAACAACAAAACACAAACCGACACCGTCACCAAGCTCTTAGTGGTCGTCACCTCCGGCAGCCGCATCACGAGCATCGGGACAACAAGCATCGCTCCTCCCAGAAACGCCACGAGAAACCTCGCAAGGCTATCTATAAATGGCGACACTTCCTCGGGCGGCTCGCCAGCAACATACTCCTCGGTGCGCTTTCGTATGTCGCTGGGTGTGTAGGTTAAAGAGCGCGGGAGATACCGCTTCAACACGTTACGCAGCGTGTCGGTGGGTAAGAGCCTTAGGTCCCTGAAGCGGCGGTACCCAGCGCCTTCGTCGGTGAACTGGATCTCGTCATCACCAAAGGCCTGCTCTAGGTCGAGACGACAGAGGCGCGCTTGAGAGCCGGTTATGGGGACGAGGTGGGTGAAATATTCGTAGTCACGGATTGCGTTAACTGTCAGGGATCCTGTCAGTCACCTCTAATTTTCCAAGAAACTAAATAAATGAAAACCATAGGCAGGCAGGCAATGCCCACCATAGTTGCGAAGGAGATCAGGTAGGCTGTTGGTGTCTTGTTCCGTAGCGGCCTTGGCGGTCCCGACTCGGTGCTTGATCTTGGCGAGATCGCGCTGGAGGCGGAAGATGTTCAGCAGTTGAAGGGTGCGAAAGGCGAGGAACTGGGGCTCGTGACGCCCGGCATTGAGGGTGTAGAGGTAGACTCGTTCTTCTTCGGTTGCGTCATCGTGGATGGGCTCGGGGAGGTCCACAGCGCACTGGTCGTTTGCAATTCCCCAATGTTGGCTCATTTTTTGGATAGGTGGTGATGTGTCGTGCTTTGAGGTAGATAGGATGTTTCTTACTTGGGGGGGGGGGGGGCGCTAGAGTTGTGATGGGTGGCTCGGTGAGATGCAAGAGATTGGCTGCTGTCAGCACATGTTCAAACGCCTCATTGGTAGCTCCCTGAGGGGCAATCTGAGCATAGAGAGCTGTAATAGGCCGACTCTTACCAATGCGACCAATCTGCAAGCCTTACTGTTCCCTCCTTCCGATTCGCTATTTGTTTTCTTTGTGTGGTATAAGTATGATGCTGAGTCCATGCCCCCGCATTGCCGTAGGTCTTTCTATCCTGGAGGACCCCGCATCATCACCAGACACCGCGGCAATTTGGATGGCTTCGCTATTTACCTGCTGCGGCCTCTTTAGTCGCAGCCCCAAGCTCCCATCGTCCGAAGTCATAGGTGACACTCCTATCAACACCATATTCCGTGACGGGAACCCGGTGAAACCAAAGGTCCAGGTGGTGAGAGAAAGTGTAGTCCCCTTACGTCCAATCGAAGCGGATGATGAAGTCATGGCCACAGCCACCATCCCCGCAGGTGGGTTTCTGAAGCAAAAGACAGCACCTTATTTGCCAAGCTATCGGACAAGAAAGGAACTTGCCGACGAGTTGCAAAGGAGTAGATTCTCCCCGATGAGCGTCAGCTTCAGCGATACCCTCGTCGCGCTACAGGCGGACTACAACCTCGCCCGGTGTGTGCTTTTTGAGACGGCGAGACAGCGACGAAGCCCCTTCACAAAGGGAACGGGACTGAAGCTGGATGGCGATGCTATGATTCTCGACAAGGCCCTAGTCAAGATGGATGAGTACTTGGAGGACAACCCGGCTATTGTGAATTTCAAGCCTGCCGTCCACAAAGCTGTGATGAATGACAGGGAGTTCAAGGACGAGTGTGGTATGGTCTTCTGTTTTCCCATTTGATCATGCACCCTACAGCCGGTCGTCTTGCTCCAGCATCACTCAATCTGACCGAATTTCCAGGCTCAGCAAAAAAAACAATGCTGCGGCTTGAGAAGCAGTTCCGCGATACGATTCTACGGGAGTTGCAAGAGGGTATGATCAGCAAAAAAGATATTGAGCACGGGCCGCTTATCGAAAAATCTGCAAGGTTGTTTGATGAAGTCAAGGAGGTCTGCAATCAGACTAGCACGCAGTACTACGAGGTAGAGTGTCGGGTTAAGAGAATTTGCTGGATTGCTTGAATTCTAGCCGTATTATCCGTGTCTGAAGCCGCATTTGCGATTGAAGCGGACGAGACCGCCGAGGATTCAAGCAGTTTGATAGAGCTGCCACTTCCATCCGAAATCTTGTTGGTGCAGGGTCATGTAACTACAATCAAACGGGATTCAATGATTCTAGCAACGGTGCCTATAAGGTTACAAAGACCGCGGCTTCAGAGCTCCTTGTCAAGGTCGTCAGGAGCCCTGCAGGAAGGTGAGACATTTACATAAGATGGCATTCGACAACCACTTTAATTCACTATCTACCTGTAGGTGATGGCGCACCTCTGCTCTCATATCATCCTCACCCGTCATCACAGCATGACAGCATCTACCCCTTAATCTCAAACATCCACCAGCGCACCCCCTCCTCAAGAAACCCTCCCTAGAGGCTCAATGCCAGTCGCCTTCGTAATGCAAAAACAAACGAACCATTGAGCAGTGACGGACAGAACTGTCTTGTTATAACTCTGGTCGGGAACCTTAGTCAATGGACACTGATGAGTAGGTAGGTAGCTGGATCACAAGTTTCTTTGTGTAATAGAAGCTACAATGAACCCGCTTCATAGCTCAACGACTCGACTTCTCTCCACCCTCCGCCACGAACCCAGCAAACCGCCCATGAATATGCCTCAGCACCCCCATAATCTCCTTCTCATCCTCCTTCACCTGAAAAACTTGCTCCCCAACCAGCGGATAAGGCTTCAAAACCCCCTCGCTATCCAGCCAATAAAATCTCACCATTGTGCCCTTCGGAACGATGGCAAACACACCATCCTCATGCAGCTGATGTTCCTTTTGATGAGCGATACTCTTCACAAACCCCACAACTTGTTCCTCTCGCTTCTCCCAACTGTCCCTGACATAATCGTCCGCAACCAAGACACCGCAAAGCTCGAAGTCATCACGGCCTTCATTGAGTCGCTGCACGACAACAACGAGGGGATCATTATGGGGGACGGAGCCTAGGGGTGTGGTGTAAATGCACCAGCCATGATCGTGGAGCAAGTTGAAGTACCCGGCTTGAATGATCCAGGTCCAGAGGGCACGCGCAGTGTCGTAGCCGTCTTTTGGTTCCGGGAGATGTTGGCGTTCGACTAGCATGTCGTACCATTTCCGAAAGGCGGCGAACTGTGTGTACGGTTTCTGATAGAGAAGACGTTTTGATCAGCTTTTGATCAGCTTTTGATGTGGGCAAATGAAAAGCGGAAGATTGTCCACGTAGGTGGAATTCACCGATATGCGAAGAATGGATTGTTAGAGGTTGAAAGACTAATTTACGGTAGCATCAGTAATGTCGGCCATCTTGACGGTGATCTGGAAGTAAGTCAGGGCCTCAATGGCTTGGTCGAGGAGTGAGAGAAGATGCCCCGCTGGTTGTTCGACGCTAGGTGGCGAGAAATTTTAATGTTTTTTGGGTAGAAACTTGGCTTTTGAAACCAGAGAAAGTCGCGGAACAATTTTTTGAATTGGTTGGGAGATTTTCTTAGCTCGTGCCAACGCCTACGTTTAGGCAGCAATCGACCGCGTTGTCTTTTAGACCAGGAACATGTGGTTCTGGTCAAAATACGGTGAATGGATCAGTGACACTGAACACGGCCAATCACGTCATGCAGATGACTTTGCTGGGTTCGGTACCCGCGCACCTTGGTGGTCACTCTGGGCAAAAAGGGATTGCGAGAGGTGTGAAGAGCTTCTAAAGCTTATGTACGCTTTTATCCAGATGTGCTAGCGAGGAGGGACTCCTCTTGCTGAGCAAGGATTGCTTCCACAGGCTCTCGGTATCAAGATTTCAGCTCAGTCATGATTCCCAATGCTGCGATCCCATATCCCACATTTCGGTTCTGAGCCCCATAGAATCGGGTGATTATGTATCCTGGAGGTGCCGAGAACAGTTTTATCATGACGCTCTAAGTCCGTGCTGTGGGTCCTGGGGCATCCCCAAGCTGATGGTACCATCCGTGGCTAGTGAAAATCTAATCATCCGTTCTTGTATTAGCTTGAGGCTATCCGCGAGGTGGTTTGTTGTTTGAGTTGACACCCCGTAACATTGTGCAGTCCATTGGCTTCAGGTGTGCCAGCTTTTGCAAATGTTGCGTAGATGTCCCAACATACCTTCAACTGAGCTAACATTCCGTCTGACACCAGCCATCCTCCGGTAGCTTCTTTGAAATACTTTTGAATGGTCTCGAGAGCAGTGATCCATTTCCCTCCCGGGCCGTCAATATCAAAGTCATCAACACTGCAGGCGTCGTCGTCGTCTGGGTCAGGTAGTGGGGCCCAACCAAACCTCTGGCAGTCCAATGAAACTCCCTCGTTGTGATACTCGAAAGTCATGGTCTCGTCTGTCTGAGTCCAGATATTCTAATCAAGTCCTTTAGGTGTATACCTCCTCGTCCGCCCAAGCGGGTCCAAAACAGTGGATTGAATCCCTGTGTGTATGACTGGGCAGGGAAAAAGAACCTTTCGTTGAGGGTGAGGTGTGACAAGGGCTGGAGTTCAGGGCTTGGGACAACATAACGTTAGGTTCAATTCATTTCAATAATCTTCAGTGGCCTCAAGATCCTTGATGAGGAATCTTTTCATCCCACTGCTCTGCTCTTCTGCTCATGTAGTTATCTCTCTCACTGTGGTCCGTGCTTGTGATGACCTTAGGTATCTGCCAAGTCCAGCACATCCCTCCGATTATACATGAGCCAATGATGCCTTTGCTGCTACCGCTTGTAGCCTGTTGCTTGTTTCACTTCCCAACGACTGGCTCAGAGCTCGCAGTTCACTGTGTCGTTGGCTGTGATCCAGGCTGCGGATGGTTGACGTGTGACATGAGGTGAGCGGGTGGAATGTCAGGATACCATATTGCAGATTTTCTAAGGGTGTTGATGTTGTTCACGTCGGTGTAGGCGGCCTCTTGCTTCTTAACAATCGCGATCTCGACAATTTTGAATCCCTATAGCACCTTGTTAGCACTGCATCTTCTATCGGGATTATTTACATACGTCCGACCAAACTTCCAGTGCTGAAATATCTTGTACATTCCCAGGCCGTGTGGTTATTGGAGCATAGTCAGGATCACCAAGCCAAGGGGCTGGCCCTCTGGAATCCGTAAACTTGTGACGATCCCCTGTCCAGAACCTCTGAAAGGGATACCGGTTGAAGGCGAACTTCTAGATAATGGATCGGTGCAGCTAAACAGTGCACGACAAGATGTCTCAATGTAAACACAAGATAACGTGCGTGATAAGCGAGCGCCACAGACAAGCGAGCGCCGCACTTTTCGACGCGACCTGACCCTCCACCTTCAACATTCTATTTCTCAACCAAAAAATATGTTTTCTACCTCTAACGAAGCCGGAGTAATTCCGGCCGCTGAAGCTATAAAAAACAACAAAAATCTAAGCAAACGAGCCGCAGCGAAGACCCAGAGGTTATTCGCGAGTGGTTTGCCCTTGTATACAATATCAAGGTCAAATACGGCATCCTCGACGACGATTCGTACAACTTCGACAAAACTGGATTTATGATGGGCATGATTATCGCTATCATGGTAGTTACAACTTCTGATGACCGTGGCAAGGCTAAACGGGTCCAGCCTGGCAATCGTGAGTGGGCTACAGTTATTCAGGGAGTGAATGCTCTGGGTTAGGCTATCTCACCATTCATCATCTTGACCGGGCAATACCATCTCGCCAACTGGTATCAAGAATGCAACCTTCCGGCCGACGGAGAAGAATATACAGGGTGGCTTTGCGGGTGCTGGCATTGTGCCGTACGATCCAGAGAGGGTGCTTTCCAAGCTGGATGTACGGCTCCGGACTCCAACACCCCCATCCTCAAGGCCGGGCACGGCACTACCTTGGGTCTCCCAAACACCACACAACCCTCGAGAAGCAACCTTACAGTCAGAGCTTATTAAAACTCGAATTTCCAACCATCAAGGCAGCTCTCCATCCTCAATGATAGCCGGTGTGAACCAGTTTACCAAGAGAGCAATGGCAATAATGCACGAGGTAGCCCTTCTCCGTGCAGAAAACTCTTCGCTACGTAAGGCCAATGAGGAGCTTAGTAAGAGACGGAGAGCCAAAAAAACACATGCGAGGCTTGGAAGGTCACTTACCGTACAAGAGGCACAGGATCTACTGGATCAGAAGGCCGTGGGCGAGCAGGTAATCCAAGAAAAATTGTCACGGCATGGCAGTGAGGGCATATATGTGAAGCTCAGGGTTAGGGTTGCATATGGTGTGAGACTGCGGCCAATGGGAAGAGAGCAAGGACAATGATATTGCAGAGCTGTGGGCTCACAGCTGGGAACTCTCTTCTCTCTTCTTCATCTCACTGTTCCTTAATGGACTGGAATACAATATTGGCCTGACCTATTGAATCGCTCCATTGTGACAGTGATTCTCTGAAGGTTGGTCTGAGTTGTGAAAGGGTGTAGCCAAACCGGTGCACGTCAAGGTGCTGTCTAGTTACCTTCACAAGATAATTATTTCTGATTGGCTCGGGATGTCCCGTGCTCTTGCGTGTGCTGCCTCCCAATCCATCAACTCCCAACATGAGGGGTCAAGGGACTGAAATAAGGGAGCCCAAAGCCGATTGCGATGGCAACATCAATCACTTCAAAGCTCTGAGCCCACCGAGACTACCGCAGCCAGCCGTCCCGTGTCTCTCGAGAGCAGCTGCATCTCGGAACAACTTGCCTTCTCCTACTATACCCTTGCGCGCCCCTCATCACGATGGGTCGAAGCCCGCGATAGTTCTTAGACATATTGCAAGGGGTCTTCCTTATACCCTACAACTACCTAGTAAGATAAATCCTAACACTAGGCAATCACAGCGCGCTATTTGCTTCAGCTTCTGATTGTTTCGTTCCCGCAGGTCGCAAATATCCTCATCCATCTGTTGCACCCACCGCTCCGACCTCTCACCTCTCCGGCCGAGCCTCGGCGGTCCCGAACCATGCGTCTCCTAGAAAGTGACGATGCCGGCGGGATCCGCCTGACGAAGGACCTGCCCAGCGATAAGATTCCGCCATATGCGATTCTATCACACACATGGGGCCCTGATGAGGAGGAAGTCAGCTACAAAGATTTAGAGGACGGCAAAGCCGTAAGCAAACCCGGCTACAACAAGATCCGGTTTTGCGCAGATCAAGCCGGGCGTGACGGGCTGAAATTCTTCTGGATGGACACATGCTGTATCGATAAGTCCAACAGCACTGAGCTTCAGGAGGCGATCAACTCTATGTTTCGGTGGTACCGCGGTGCGGCGAAATGCTACGCCTATCTCGTGGACGTCTCGACCCCTCTCTATAGCGCTGACGATACTTCCGTTTGGGAATCGGCTTTTCGAGCAAGCAGGTGGTTCACCCGCGGGTGGACCCTGCAAGAGCTCATTGCTCCGACATCAGTCGAATTCTTCTCGAGAGAGGAGGTGCGTCTTGGGGATAGGACGTCTTTGGAGCGAATTGTTCATAATGTGACAGGGATTCCCCTCAAAGCCCTCCGAGGTAGTCTTTTGTCTGATTTTAGTGTCCATGACCGGATGGCATGGATCAAGCAACGCAATACAACACGTGAAGAAGACATGGC
Source organism: Triangularia setosa (assembly GCA_033296915.1). Lineage (NCBI taxonomy): Eukaryota > Fungi > Ascomycota > Sordariomycetes > Sordariales > Podosporaceae > Triangularia > Triangularia setosa. The sequence goes on along the minus strand of MU866317.1, from coordinate 792 downwards.
ATACTCACTTTTCGGTATCTTCGACGTCCATCTGCCTCTTATCTATGGCGAAGGAAAAGAGAAGGCCCTTGAGCGGTTGCGAGAGAAGATTGGGAAAGATGATGGCTGTCTGGCAGACCTGCGTGTCACCGACTCTCGCCACGACAAGAAGCGGATCGAAGCTGCCAAGGGCGGTCTTCTGAAAGACTCCTACTGTTGGGTTCTTAGCAACGTCCAATTCCAACAATGGCACGACGGTCACGATCAACGGCTGCTCTGGATCAAAGGCGACCCCGGCAAAGGCAAGACTATGTTGCTCTGCGGCATCATCGACGAATTAAAAAAGTCTACACCAACCGGTCTTCTATCCTTCTTCTTTTGCCAAGCCACAGACTCGCGCGTCAACAATGCCACTGCCGTTCTCCGCGGCTTAATCTACCTTCTTGTCAGCCAACAACCAGCACTTATCTCACACGTACGACGACTCTATGATCATGCAGGAAAAAAGATGTTTGAGGATCCTAACGTATGGGTTGTCTTGTGTGAGATCTTTACTAGCATTCTACAAGATCCCGGCTTGAGAATGACGTATTTAATCATCGACGCGCTTGATGAATGTGTGACAGACTTGCCGCAGCTTCTTGAGCTGATCACCCAGACCTCATGCACATCTTCTCCAATCAAGTGGATCGTCTCGAGTCGCAATTGGCCGGACATCGAAGAGCAATTGGAAGCAGCCACGCAGAAAGCGAGGCTAAGCCTCGAGCTCAACGCCGAATCTATCTCTACTGCTGTTAACGCATTTATCCAAAA